>JAAGAY010134188.1:0-42513 GCA_011801015.1 Ardeotis arabs | reverse complement strand
TCTCACCAGGGCAGAGTAGAGGGGGAGAATCACCTCCCTCGACCTGCTGGCCACGCTCCTCTTGATGCAGCCCAGGATGCGGTTGGCCTTCTGGGCCGCAAGGGCGCATTGCCGGCTCGTGTTGAGCTTCTCGTCCACCAGCACTCCCAAGTCCTTCTCCTCAGGGCAATAATATCTAATCTAAATCTACCTTTTTGTTAATCTAAATCTACCTTTTTGTTTTGTTGCAATTCAGGACACTTTAGGCTATATCATGATTAATTTTGTAGTCGTTTCTTATAACTGAGCTACTTCCTTTACATCAACACAACTTACTTTCCTCTCTAGAGCATGGCATGTTGCAACAGCATGTAATAGAAATGTCAGCGAAGAGCAACCTCACCTCCTGTTGGCATGTTGGTTTCATTAAAGGCATTCAGAACTGCATATTCTGCGATAGACATTAAATAATAGGTACCAATATATTTCAGTTGTAAAAAAATTATTACAGAAGCAAAAGGATTCACATTAAATATAAATTTAAATCACTAATTGGCCTTCACTTGCTACATCAGTCTAAGTCCACATGTATAGCATTTAAAGGTAATTAAAGAACTGGAAAATCTCCTTACCAGTTCTCTGTGATATTTTGGTTTTGTCAAACAGTCTCAATGCCACCCATGAAGGTTTCCTTCTGTACAGAAGAAGTGCAGAGACATTGTCATGATTTCTCTTCTCTTCTGCTCTATGAGGCCTGATCTTCATGCAGTTTCTTTATCTGTACTGAAGTAAACACACACTTGAAGTTTATTTAAAGGCAAAAGGTGCCAATATTTCAGAAGAGCTGAAGTTTGTTATTTCCCTGATGGTTTTATATGCTGTTAGGTCTCCTAGAAACCTAAACTTTAGTTAATATGGCCCCTTTAACAATTGCCCTCAACATGTTACTCAGATTGAGTTGATGGGATCAGCTGAAAAATGTTTTACCTCAGTCTTGTAATCTCTATGTTGGAGAGAGAGATTTCTTCTCTGCCGTTTATAAAGCAAGTATTTTTAGCTGTACTATTATTTGGAACCATGTACCTGGACTTTTTAACAGAGATTTATCTAGCATCTCTCTTACCAGCTGTACATCAAAACTTAAAAGTAATGTGTAGAGAATATTTTATCCTGTCAGTTTAGAGGTAGGAACACAGGATGCTTGTATTTTCTTTCTCATGATGTAAACAAAATGACATTAATGCTTGGGCCAAAGAGAACAGCTTTTCCTAGTTTTACAGCTGATATACAAAAGTTTTTAGATTTTTTTTCTGAAGGCAAAAGTAAAAAGGTAGGTAGTTAAAACACAGTTAGAAAAAATGTAGTAGGAAAAGTTTGTGGAAAAAAGTGTGTGTGTAATTCTTCCGTATGTTTTTCCCTTCAGATTCTCTAAGTAATAGACACATATATGTGTATATCATTAATACACTTCTGTACATGTTATAGCAAACAGGAATTATTGTTATCACAGAAATGATTTTTTGAGTTTTAAATAAGAGTGGTAAGATAACAAAATATGCCGCTGCTATAGGATGAGTGAAGATATTTTTTAGCACAAGAGTTGTGCTCAAGTCCTTGGTAATGCTACAGGAAAGCAAGAAAAACTCTGTGTTTATTTAAAGTAGGATGGCACACAGTGTTACTGACCTAATGGCTTGCTAACAATGTGGAACATTTAGGCAATAGATGACTTTATCTGACAAAACACATCTATGATATGATCCCTAACTTATGGTTTTTCCCTTTAAAAATGTACTTTTTTTTTTTCCCCACTGTTGCTCTGTAAGTTAATCCATTACAATGTGGGAATAATCAAGTTTCATAGCCAGGTCAGCATAAGCTTCTGGACAGTTCTGGTGGATAAACTGGCTGAAGCTTTTTGCCAAGGGTCGTGGCGTGAGTCATCCTCTCTGCCCCACACTATATTCCTGGCCTTCCAAACCTGGCTTGCCATTACTCTTGAGTGCAGAAGCCATTTAAAAGACAAAAAAAAAACCCAACAAAAAAAAAAACCCCTACATTAAAAAAAAAAAACCAACTAAAAAGACAAACAAATCTGAATACGTGTCCAGTAGTAAAATTTGGAACTAAACGAATAAAGCCAGCAGGTGAGACTGAATAGAGAGCTCTAGTAGCATGAGAGCAACTCCACTTACTGTCCTTGAAATGGGAGTCACACTGAAGTCAAGGTTAGATGTGTACAAAGTAATGATAACCAGATCAGCAGTGCTAATTGCGTAGCATTCAGATAGGGAGAAAGAGAGGTGGAGAATAAAACAGAGGCGGACAGTGTGCCACTGCCTATATCTTATTACTTAATGTAGGAAGATAACCCTTCCGTCTGCAGTATATACCAGCTTAATTTGGCACCACTGGGATACAGCAAAGCCAGTCTGAACAGCAGGTTTCCAAGTGAGTTTTCATTTGTGGCAGGCATTCTTTCCCTACAGCTTGGAAAAGGAGCTCCCAGAGTTGTCTGTTTTCCCACACAGCTGGACAGCTTCTGCAACTTGGACAAGCTCATTTATAGCTAGTTTAGCTGTTTTTGCATTGTATTGCCTTTGTCATCCATCTAATTGCACAAAGAGAATTAACAAAAGGCCACAGCCTGTCAGAATGGATAGTGGGGAAGCAGGAGTGGAAAATATATGGCAGTGACGCCTGGCTCTGTACTAACAGCTAAGCTGCTGCCTGTCTTGCAAAGCAAAATGTGCTGAAAACCCCACCTAGTAAACCTTTCTCATCCTATTTCTGAACTTGGAGCTGAGACCAGAGTCAGTAACTAGGATCCATAACTATCCTGCTGCAAACAACTGTTCAGCAAGGGATTATCTGGGGTTTGCAGACTTTATAGTTGTTTGGCTATTCACCTTACAAATTCTCTGATGGTACTTCTGAAGAAAGTAGTTCTGGGGAAAAAGAAGTATTGTCCTCTTCACGTAAAATGCTGGACTCTCTGATCACAGTCCTGTGTCCCATCTTTTTCCTTCTTGCACTCATCTTTTACATATTCCTGCCATTTAGATACAAAGAAAATTTTATTCAGAAGCAGCCTTGTCAGAAATCTGATGAGGAGAGCAGCCAGGGAGCCATTCTAACCAACCTTTAAAACAGTGTTTACCCAATTTTCCATAATCAGATCATTTTTTCACAACAGATCATTGCTCATTGTATTAGGGTAACCCAGGAAGCAGGATTCATTCCTGATTGCAAGGTCCTGCACATGGGTCATGGCAATCCCAGGCACAAATACAGGCTGGGCAGAGAATGGATTGAGAGCAGCCCTGAGGAGAAGGACTTGGGAGTGCTGGTGGATGGGAAGCTCAACATCAGCCGGCAATGCACACATGCAGCCCAGAAGGCCAACCAGGAGCGTGGCCAGCAGGTCGAGGGAGGTGATTCTGCCCCTCCACTCTGCCCTGGTGAGACCCCACCTGCAGTACTGTGTCCAGTTCTGGAGCCCCCAACATAAGAAGGACATGGACCAGCTGGAGAAGGTCCAGAGGAGGGCCATGGAGATGATAAGAGGGATGGAGCACCTCTCCTATGAAGAAAGGCTGAGAGAGTTGGGGCTGTTCAGCCTGGAGAAGAGGAGGCTCCGGGGAGACCTGATAGCAGTCTTCCAGTACCTCAAGGGGGCCTACAAGAAAGACAGGGAGAGGCTGTTCAGTAGGGCCTGTTGTGACAGGACGAGGGGTAATGGTTTTAAAATAGAGGGGGGTAGATTTAGATTGGACATTAGGAAAAAATTTTTTACAATGCGAGTTGTAGATCACTGACACAGGTTGCCCAGAGAGGTGGTGGAAGCCCCATCCCTTGAAACATTCAAGGCCAGGTTGGACGGGGCTCTGAGCAACCTGATCTGGTTGGAGGTGTCCCTGCTCCTTGCAGGGGGGTTGGACTAGATGACCTTTGAAGGTCCCTTCCAACTCTAACCATTCTATGATTCTATGATTCTATGATTTAAGCTGACTTTCGCAGCAGTAAGATAGAATGCTGCATCCAGAGTGCTAAACATACTGTAAGTGAACGGATTCTGGTTTGCTCTGTGTTTGAGCATTTTTTTGTTTGTTGTGTTTTCTCTTTTTAACTCCTTCTCTATTGACTCCAGAAAGATCAAGACCATTCACTTCACTGTGCTTCCAAAAATATGCAGTTAGGTGAATTTGGCCCAAGTGCTTACTGACTCCTGGATAATAAAGACATCTTGGCCTCTCGCCAAATCCTAGTCATCTCATTTTTAATCCCGAATCCCAGCTGCCTGCATGTCTTCTGCACGTCTTCTAGCCCAAAAAGAAACTGCAGCATTCCCGAATCTGATACCTGCTTTTCCTCAAAAGCCAGGGATTCTTCCTTCCTCCTCTCCTAGGTCTAGGAGCGGCAGCAATGTAATTTTCTGCCCCACTATCTTGGCAGAGGGAAGGGCACATCATCTCTTTTTCTGTAAGAAAGAATCAGCTTCTAGAAATCTTGAGGGTGGAGGCATATTTCAAGCGTTGCATCTCCCTTTGAAACTCCAGGGATGTAGGAGATGTTCCAGGCTTAGAAAAGCCACACTTCTTTCCTTTCCCAGGTTACCATCCCCTCTCTTCTTTACACTTACTGAGATGTAAACTCAGGTAATGGCTGCTGCAAAGGGCCAGAGGAGGTGGGAAGCAGCCAGGAGAGAGGCACACCACCACATTAGGATGCTAACACTAAAGTCAGAGGTGACAGTGCCCTGGGCAAGTCTCCAGGCCTTGTTGGCACAGACTAGCTGTTATTAGAAAGACCGAACGTTAGCAGCCTGAGTCAGACTCTCCCCTCCTGCCTCAGTCCTTTCAGCTAATATTTATTAACTTGACTATTTCAGTATTTAAGAGCTAACATAATTGAGCTCTGATTCAGATTTCTTGGTAATAGCCACTGCAAAGCATAACATTTCTCCTCCCAAAGTGGACAGAAGCCTGTGAAACGTCTTTGTCCCAGAAGGAAACAGAGGAATTCACAGACAAGTCATCCTGGCTGCCTTCACTTTCTTCCTTCTCTTCATCCTGTGGAAACAGTGTTAGCAACACTTTCCATGGTGCCTTGCCTCAGATCACCTCTCTCCCTGGATGCTCTCCTCTGAAAGCGGGAAGATGGGTTATCAGACCAGCCCTCAGCCTCAGCTCCCCTCTGGGAAGGGCAGTGAAAAAGAAAACCAGTTATATGGGCCTGCAGGCGACTTGTCCTGCAGTAATTACTTTTCATTGAGTAGGAAGGTCCCTCATCCTGGTAAAAGAACTTGCAGCACTCAAGCTTGTTCTTTCTTGAGGAAGCTGGTGCCATGGCTAGTCTCTTCTCTCCAGGTATTAGCACTCTTGACACAGCATCACCTGACAAAGAACCACACATTTGGGATACCTGTTTTTCTTAAACGGATGCACATTTGCACTCAGTGAGCTTGTCTTTGCAATTACCACCCCTGAATGTGTTTGCATAGTCATAAAATGCCAGATACCCTGGGGTTTCTTCTGCTGCTTAGTGTAGGCAGCGTGGACAGATAGTGAAGCAAGCTGAAACTGCAGTTTAGGTGCATATATCATTTAGCCAGCAGACCTGTCAACAAGACTGAGAAGCCTAGGACTGTCTGGAGACATTATGAGCTACAGATCCTAATGTGTCCCTGCACCTCCCGTGGCTGCAGAAATCACAGACTTTGGCAGTGCTGTGAGCAGACAGCTGGCAGGGTGGGATATTCCCTGGTGGGCTCCTCACTGAAACCTCGTCTGTCAGCCCATCTGCATCCCAGTGCTTCCCTTCTTCAGTCGTCCACACCTCTCTCTGGCTGACGAGATTTTTGCCTGCATTTCTGTGGTTTTGCCCTGTCGATCCAGATTCATCCCCATGGATGCCAGCAGAAAATTGCTGCTAGCCTTCATAGGGTCAGCCTCTCAGCAGCCTCTGCATTTGGGAAGTGAACCTTGGCTTTTGCTGAAGTTAGAGAGAGCCAGATGGAGCCTTAGAGTCGGGAATCACATTTCTAGGCGGTCACATTGACTTACTGAGGGAATTACAAAGTCTTTCTTCGCAATCTGCTGTGTAGAGTGAGGTCAGTAATTCCTTCCCGGCGAGCAGAGCACTGGTGATTCATTGCTAGCTTCAGTCGATGTCTCAGTGATAGAGGACGGTAGTATCTACAGCAGTGCTGAGCTTGCTAAATCTATTTTGCAAACTCCACATGAGAGGAGAGGCAAGAAGTACTGAAAGAAGGAAATATTCTCACTTTTGAATACATCTGCTGGCTGCTACCATGAAATCTGTGTTTTCCAGGCTTTTCCCAAGGCAGCACAGCCTGTCAAAGAAGCCTCAGAGACTTCTGGTTGGAAGCAAGCACCTGCTCAAGCTGACTGTCCTAAATATAATGATTTCATAGAGCAACGTCAGCCGTAGTGACCTACTAGAGAGAAAAGAGAGCAGGGAATCTGAGTCTGAAGTTGAGGAGGAGAGGAGCCAACTGGTTAAATGTGGGTTTGTGTGAAAATTCAGATCAAAATACCAAAGATAAAATAGTGATGGGCTTGAAGGAGAAGAGGAAAATAGATGATGAAAAAATAGGTTGAGGTGATAAGGAAAGTGGGCAGCAGAGCACTGGATTTTATATTTTAAGATAAATTGGACTTCCTTACTTGGGTGGAAGTATGTCAGAAAAGGAACTCAAACTAAAAATTAGAATAAAATACAAATAGAAAATGAGACAATTTAGAGTTATGCTGACACTTTTTCTGTCAATATAGTGCTATTTGGTATAGTAATGGTTTTTATGGTTTGTAATGCCCTGCATCCCAGATTGTGAGGGACTTTGTATGCTGCCTGAATAAGCTAAGTGCATACATAAAAACTGAATTATGAAAAAAAATGCAGCATTGATAGACAGCTCTTGGACAACACGCAGGGAAATATGGGATGTTTGTGTGGAGCCCTTTATGGATGATGGCATTCATCCACGAGCTGTACAACTCCATAAATGTATAACTCTGTGTTCATGACTGTGGAGTACATAGGATGGCCTCTGCCTATTTGAGGGGGCAATGCTGTGAACCAGTTTGCCTCTCTGCCTTCTAGGAGTGTACACACAGAGACATACTTGCAGCTAAGTAAATTGGTGTATATAACTGATTTACATGCCCTGCTACTGCATAAGTACAAAGTTATTGCAGGGAAATGATCCTGTAGGTCTAATGTATTATATAGCTGATGGTTGTTATGGCATTGATGATATCCATTTTGTAAAAGATAAATTGCAGGCTAATTCTTGTTTTCGTTTTTCTCCTTGACTCCCAGCAGAAAATGGACCCCGTCTACTTGTGGTAGCAGAGCAAGCTAAAATCTTCTCACATCGGGGTGGCAATGTCACACTGCCATGTAAATTTTACCATGAACACAGATCAACAGCTGGCTCAGGAACCCACAAAATCCGGGTCAAGTGGACCAAACTCACCTCAGATTACCTCAAAGAAGTGGACGTCTTTGTTGCAATGGGACACCACAGAAAGAGCTACGGAAACTACCAGGGCAGAGTGTTTCTGAGGGAAAGCAGTGAAAATGATGCCTCTCTTATAATCACAAATATAATACTGGAGGATTACGGGAGATATAAATGTGAGGTGATTGAAGGATTGGAGGATGATACAGCAGTGGTAGCTCTGAATTTGAAAGGTAGGTAACACCTGAATTATACTTAAATTCAGATTTGCACAGTGTTAAGTAATGCCTGCTTTTTTCTCCTAATACTGCTGATAGTATATTACCAGTGAAAACAGCAAGCTGAGAAGTGGGATTCATTGGCCTCAGGAGATTTTGGCCTGTCAGCCCATGACAATGATCATAAAGTAGAAGAACATTAGGACTTCTATAATTTATGCTAGCCTACAGCATATTCAGCACCCAGTGAGAACCGGCATGAGGGAAGCCAAAAAAGAATGACCAAACATAATATGAAGAACTCCATATGTTTTTAATTTGCTCCTATCAGTTTACAGAAGTCATTGCCTAAGTAGACTTAGGCAAAATTGTATTAAATATTCCTCTAATGGCCATTTTACGGAACTTCAGGACATTTTAGATTACTGAGCAAATGGAAATCTTCTTACAAAGAGGAAAAATGTTAAATTAGTTTTCCAGAGACAATGGGTTTGCTTTTTCCAGCCTTATAATTACATGAAATAGATCTCTATATTACCTGCCGTGTAGTCTGTAGTAATTTCCCTCAGCAATATTCTTGAAAACAGTAGCGAACAAAGCATTAGAAACAGGTTTAAAGAGGACCAAAAATTCAGCTTTCTTTTACTCATATGAAATTCAGATAAATTTTATGAGATTCAATGCATATAAACTAGCATTTGGTCTTTCTCCCCAAAGCACTGCCCTGAACACAGCAGTAAACTAGAAGTTGCGTGAAGTTGCCTCCCTTACCCTTATACTTAGCAGCAAGTGTGTGCCAGAGGGAAACTTATAGAAACTATGTTATCTGTGGAAAGTAGTTAGGAAGAAAAATTAAAAGAAAAGAAGAAAATAAACCCTTGGTTTTCACACTGGTAAACAGGAGAAATATGTGACTGTCTCGTTGAGGGCTGTTGTACATTATGATGGTTATACAGTTACCCTGCACAACAACTGGCTGAGTGGTTCTTGGGACCAAACAAATGTCATGGGCTTAGCTTACTTCTTTGCATCTCTGTTTCCGTTCCTGGTTGGAGGCTGCTGAAACCTTCCATTTCTGAGTGCGGAAAGGCCCTACACAGTTACCATGCCAGCAGGGTAGTCGATTTAGTTTGTTTCATCTCACATAATCCATTTTTAATA
Source organism: Ardeotis arabs (assembly GCA_011801015.1). Classification (NCBI taxonomy): domain Eukaryota; kingdom Metazoa; phylum Chordata; class Aves; order Otidiformes; family Otididae; genus Ardeotis; species Ardeotis arabs. The sequence goes on along the minus strand of JAAGAY010134188.1, from coordinate 33,669 downwards.
AGAATGTACACTATTCTTTTCAAACTTAGTAGCTAAAGAAAACTGGATATAACACATGTCCAGTTTAAGTTGTCTAAAACAGCTTTGAGTGAAGACAGAAATGAGTAGGAGGCGAAAGCATTTTACTTTATTCTTCTCTGCTAGCCAAAGGCTCTCGTGTGTTCAATCTCCTCTTCGCTTGGGCAGGCGCTGCAGTAGTTGCTTGTTGCAGCTGCTGTCGTTGAGATGAGCCACTGAAGGGAAAGCAGTTTCTGCTCAGCTTTAGCTAAGTCAAAGCAAGGCTCTGGTCAGCTGCCCAGGCTGCAGGTACGGGCTCTGTGATCGGGAGACACATTATGAGGTGGGCAACCTCAGGGCACAGGAGTGATCCACCTCACAGGGTGGTTTCCAAACAATAGAGATGTAAATAAAAGCATGGTAAGTGTAGATATTTACTGCATGTGAAGAATAGCAAGTGCCATGAATCCAGGTCAGAAACATGCAGCATCTGTTTAGCCATTTTTGACCCCAGCACTTCTCTTCTCCTTTTGCGCTCTTGTGCAGGCAGTCCTGGAGCCCACCCCTGGGTTGCGAGGATGCTCAATAATTCAATAATATTCTTCTGAAAGTTTCCTTATATGCTAAGTACATAACTCCATCAGACTTCGAGGTATTCCAAATAACTATCTATCTTCTTCCCAATCAGAAACTGGGATTCCCCTATGTTTTACAGCATTATGGTGTTTTTGCCAGTGTAAAAGGGTCAGAGCCAGTGTAAAATCTTTAGAGTGTTCATCACACCACACATTTGGACAAGATACTCGTCTGGTGCCACTCAGCATTGCACCTCTGAAGCAAAAGTTCATTAGTGTTTTGCTATTAAAAGCGAGGAGGTTCCAGTACAAATGCAACCTGCTGTGCCAGGAGTTCTTGGGGAAGGGGAGATGCTGATAGCTGTAGGGGCAGATCGGGAAGTCTGAAGCTTGGTACAAATACTTGTGCACATGCAGAGATACACATCTGAAAGGCACTATTTGGTTGACAGTAAGAAAAAACAATGAGAAAGCTTTTCTTTACTGCATACAGTAGCACAACTGAAAAAATAAGAGTTTCACCTTTTTTACTGTGACTGTTTCATCATGTAGCACCAACCCATTGGATAGAAGGTCTGGGTCCCTCCTCGTGGTATACACTGTCCCCTTTAGTTTACTGCTGTTACTCTGAACAGCGTCTCCCTCTGAAGTACGCCAGCTCCAGCCCATCCCGTACAACGGCACCACTCCTTCCTGTTTTCCTCTGTCTTCAAATTAGGATAGGAGGAATTACATTTCTTCAGCCAAGTATGTTCCAATCTCTGCTCAAAGGAAAGTTCGTATTTTTTAACTAGGGTCTGGCTAACATAAGGAACAATGTCTTTTTAATGATTTTTGTCAGACGTAGGACAGATTTAAAACTTCATTTCTGACATTATATCATTACGTTTCCTAAACTGACAGGAAAATTTCATTTGTGAAACCTCATGGTAAAACATAACATTTCAAGTGAGATTAAGTGAGTGTATCAGTGTCAGTCCTGCTTATGGCAACAAAATACAGTGATTCTGGGTCTAAGTTTCATTGAAGTTTCCTTTTAAAATGATAATTACTAACATGTTCTTATGTTTACAGTGTAGTTGATGGAAAGTATTCCTCTATTTGCATGCCCCTGTGCTTATTTTTTCATCTCATCTGCTGCTCTATGTGGTTTTGGTTTTAATTGCTGTTTCATGTGTTTGGACAATGCAGACTGGATCAAGGAAAAAAAAACAGTCTTTGGATAAAAATGAAAATATATCGGCCCATTCTACATCTGTTATAAATAATAAGGTTAATCTCACAGTGGGAAGGATTTGCATCAATAGACTGATGTCCTGAGATGGTGGCCCTAAGGATGTTCACTGGCAGCAAGACAAAAGGTTTTACATCCAGGAATGCCCGCTAGCAGTGCAAACCAGCCGATGGCTCCAACGTGAGCTCACTGTACAAACAGTATAGCCTTGGCTAGGCAAAAGAGTGTTAATGTATCAATATGAACAGTTGACCTCTACCTCAGTGGACCTTTTTCTTCTCTGAATGTGGTAGTGTTTTATTCTTATTGGACTTAGAGGCCTCCTGGGATTGTCATTAAATAAAGTATTCATAATAATTGGGTACTTTTAGCTTTGAAAAAACAATGAAATTAGATTCAGTCTATATCTATTACATACCTCACATGGTTTGGGTGTGTTTTCTTCACTATTATTTAATGCAGAACCACACCATCTTCCCTCTACACCAGTGAGACAGTGCTGCCTAGCAGCTAAAGCTCAGGACCAGGATTCATCACAGTATTTCACAACTCCCAGCTTTAAGAGCTGTTCAGCTACATCGTGCTTATCATCCTGTGTGTAGCCTTAAGTACAGGGACTACTCAAAGGGCAAGAGGGTTGGGCTGGGCACGGTGGCTGCAAGAAATGTCAACTACTGCAGAGAGCGGGACACTTTTTATGTTGGCTTTGTCACCAAAGCCATTTTCTCATTGAACTGGCCTTACTCTCCTCCTGCACATAAAATACGGATCATGAGTTTTACACTCTTTGTCAAATGTTATGAGAGTCAAAAGCTTAACAAATTAAAAGGTCTCCTGTGGCAGGTAGATATTGTTGGCTGTGTCATGAGCAAAGAAAGAATTCTCAGCTTACATTAAATTTTCTTTATGTTGGTGTTTTACTGTTCTACACTAAATTTCCTTTATGTTACAGCTTTATTATTTTCCATCCTTATGAATACTAGGCACCATAATGGTTTGTGTGCTTCAGCTTCCCAGCCGTGTGAAGGTTCTAGCACTGGCCCTTGATTATACTGCTCGGGCGCAGATTTTGTGTACTATTCCTTTGTGACTGTGAGATTCATGGGCCAGGTGATGAAGAAAGTGGAATAAGGCTGAATTGTCAAAGGCAGATTTTTACTCTATTAGGAATTCTTTAATAGCTTCTGTCTTCAGGGGGAAGTGATAATGGAGCACAGTAGTTTTGCAATACAGGCTACAGAATAATCACTTTATATGTTCAACAGTATCAGAAATATGCAAATCTAGATAAAGCCATCCAAAATCTCTATAGAAAGCTGCTTCAAGATAGAAGCTAACCCTTTGGGTGGCTCCACATGACCCAAAAACCATCAGGTTTTATGATCTTTCTTGGAGGTATGTTAGCTTCTATGTCCAAGATAAAGTTGGAAAAAGAACAGGCATCTCTTTAAAACAGACTTTGTAGTTAAAAATAGATCAAACAAATCCGTAAACTCCGTATAAACAAATTCTTCCCAATTGTCACAGTAATCATTTTCTAATCTACTCATTTGCTCTTAAGTTGGATGTAAGCAATGGGGAATTCGTAGCTGAAACCAATATACAGAGTCTATAATTTACCAACCCCATGCTCTCACCAGCAGGAGAAATCAGATTTAGCCTAATAATGTGTGTCATATTTCTTTCTTCTCTGTATTGCTATTACATTTATACACAAAAAGGTATTTTAAATATCCTTTGCATGACAGTCGTTCTCTCTACTATAGAACTGATTTTATAGGACGTATTATTTGAGGGTCCCTAGAAGACAATTAAAAGTCTTGTAAAAGACAACAGGAGTGTGTCAAGTGTAAGTCATGACAGGCCACTGTAATTCCTTCTGTGACAAGGCAGCAGGTCTTTGCACACGGGTGTGTTTGCAAGTGCTTTGAGAAATGGTGTTTGAAAGATGCAGGTGAAGTAAAAAGTTCAAAATAGAGCAGCAAAAAATAGTCTGGAAATGATGATCTGAAAGGAAAATACTAAAAGAATTAGGACTAATTAACCTAAGGAGAGTAAGGAAAGATGACAATCTCAAGATTTTGATAAAGGCTGTAGAAAAATAAGGGAATAATCTGCTCCCAAGCCCAGGCATATGTTCATGTGTTCATACAGTTTGTATACCTGTGTTTGTCAGAAACAAGCAACGCCACTGACAGCTTGGTATGGAATGCAGTGGACTGGAGGGACACCATCTCAAGCTTCAGTTTGATTTTTAGGGAGGTTGATGCCTGCTGACAGCTAGCGGCCCACCCATGAGGTCTGTGCTGAATGATCGGATATCTGACAATCCTGACGCGTAGAGAAATGGAGGTGGACTGTCAAGGAACATGAGGGACTGACTTACCACCTTTCTCTGAATTTTAGAAATCCAGCATGGAAAATTTTGCCATAGGTGTATGAACCTGCCAACACAGAACTGTACCCTACAGTATAGGATATAGCAAACCTTACTGTTACCCCCTGTTTACACTGGCTACAAGAAAACTTACTTTTCTGTTTGGGCTAGAACTCAAGGAAGTCCATTTCTTTACTTTGGCTGTGAAAAGACCTTTTTCTCCCTGCGGTTTAACAGAAATTTGTGTTAGTTTGTCCTGTGTGTAAATACTTTTAAAACTACTAATTGTGTATGGAGCTGGCTTAATAGACACCCATAAATTGTTACAGGAGTTGAACTTTCTAAGTTTATTTCCTCACCTTGTCATCTTGGGTAACTGTTATGGCTCCTTACACTGACAATGTGTCTGTAGTGACTGGATAATCGCAAAGTACTTGCGCTGAATTTTAGGGATTACCTGCATAGAAGACTCTGAAATACAAATAGCTTACAAAGGACACACAAATATATCTTTTGCATTCCCTAAAAACCACAGGAACAGAAACAGAGTTGTACATTTGTGAAAATGGATGTGAGGCATTCATGGAAATACAGATGTGGATATGGGGAGGATATGTTATACATCTGGCTCTGATGTTCTGATTTGGTAGAAATCCTAATTTCCATCACAGCAATCATCTTCTGGACTGTGCTTGCGTAGTCACAGGTGCATACCAAAAGCCTCACCTGGCCTTTGTCTTTCAATAACAGATTTATTCTCCACTCAGTTGATGTGTCTCAGGTTCTTTCTCTCTTTCTAGGAGGAAAGGAGGTCCTTCCCTAGGGGTAGGACCTATTCCAGAGAACCGCATTTTTGGGAGAAGAGCCACACTGTGAAGTCTATATTGTAAATTAATATTCCCCATTCAGGCTCCACAAATGTTTCAGCTGCTTCCTTACGTAAAGAGCCGAACCACTAAGGTCAAGTTAAGGCTCCTCAGCTCAGTCTTCCCACAAAATAACCAGATTTTAAGCATCTGAGGCTGGAAGTTTTTCTCTTCCTCCATTTCTTAAGCTGAATTTGTTAAGGTTTGGAAGTGAGTGTTTTGTCTAGGGTTGGAGTCAGAAGTTGAGATTCAGTTTGTACTTTGGGAACAGTAACAAGCCTCAGGACAGCTTTTGTCCATTCAAGAACAGATGGGATGGATTATCTTTTGACGGGTTGTAAGATCCAAGACCCAAGAAGATGCTTTGCAATTAACTGCAGTTCAGCACTGCAAAATTGTTACAAAAGGAAAATGAATAGTAAGATGTAGCTGTGCATTTCACGGTTAGGTTTGGCAGGGAAATGGAGAAGAAAAATACAGTATTAGCAAAGATGCAATGCAGATCTACACAAAACACATATCCAGTCAATTTTCGTATACAAAATCACCAATGGCCACCCCCATCTGCAGGGTGAAATTAATGCTAATCAGTTGCAGGCTTGTACTGCAGATGAACTCAAACAAAACCCAGCTTCTATGCAGTCTACCCAAGTACAGCCCAAGGCTAATATTGTAGTTTTGTGCATATTTATGTTATTAAAACATTATGTCCCGAACTGTCAGACTCAAGTAGATTTGTAACAACTTTATGTAGGTATGTAACTCCTTTTAAAAAGTGATTTTGGAAACCTTAAGGAATCAAATCTGTTTGAATAGTTTCCAGTGAATTGTTACTTGGTTTTTAGAAGTATGTAAGTTTAGATCTTGATTAAAAAATACCCATGTCTGATGATTTTTTAATTTCTTTTCATGTATATGCAAATCAGACACATGTAGTGGACAAGGAGTTGGTTGTCTGGGGAACTGTAGCTCTGGAAAAATAACAAGTATAGGATTTCTCATAAAGCAATAAAGCTTGAACTCCTCTGACATTTGCTGCGTTTTTACTATAGCCAGTGATATTTCTATCCATTAGCACTGAGGGGGAACAAATGATTTTTTTATAAAATAAGTGAGGAGAAGGAAGGAAAAATAGACATAAAAATAAATAATGAAACATCTACAGCTTCTTATTTATGAAGACACAGTCAATAGCACATGTTGTGTAACATTTCATTCATGCTTTATAGTTCAGAACAGCTAATAAAAGAAAAGCCTTTTAACAAATGATTTACAAAAGGAAAGAACCTCAGCAGACTGTCTAATTAATTGCTGAAGGAGAGGAAAATATTGTTTATTACTGCCCTGCCAAGTTTACATTTGTATGCTTTATTTTCTTGGGCCAAGTCACTGAGGTTTAGTAATAACAAAGATTTTTATCTAACAGAAATAACACTTCTTGGACGATAGATAGGCGAGGGAGAGAAGGCAGAGAAACGAGACGTTAAGATACTGGTGGAATAGACATCGAAGTGGGTTTGAATGTTTGGAAAGAAGAATGAATTCATTGCATGGTGACAGTCTTGCATGACCATAATGTAATATCTCTATCCTATGCTACATTGCCCCGGAGACAAGGAACTTGTTGTAAGCAGAGAATTTGTCAGGAGGGAGAAAGTAAAAAGAAAGATAGATGTTTATACCAGTGTAAAGTTTTTGGCTCATCTCATGTGTTATCTTGTCTTCAGTCCCTCTGCATGCTACAGCATGCAGCAGTCTTTCATGCTTCAAGAAGTAATCTTTAACTACAGATCTTTTTCATAAAGCAAGCAGAAAATATATTGTGGAAAAATCTGTCAGATAAGGGCAATGACTTTGGTTAAATGTTGCCACTGAAACAATTGTGGAGGTGTCCCCGCGTTTCCCATCTCCACTTGAATGTCCTCTGTCATGAGAAGGTCTCTCTGCCATACCTGTCTGCAATGGTCCACCACCCATAAGCAACAGACAGGGCTTTGGGCCAGCCTCTGGCTGCTCCTCAGAGGTGGAAGGAAGCATCTGGCAGGTCCATGCTCCTCGCACAGTGGTCTACTGCAAGTGTCTTTTGTTTAAGCCAGCCATGCTTTTGGCAGCCATAGGGGTAGCAACGGAAGGTGGTGTCTCATGTGGCTTCCTACTAGGGCTGTCTGGCGTTGCTGCATGCTGTGTGCTACACAGCTCACCATCTGCAATTGGGGAAACCTGTTTTCTGCTCAAGGAACCCTGCTCCCTGATGCCCTGTGCGAGGAGCTCTCCCTCCTTGAGTGGTGACAAACTGCCAAAAAACAGCTGGAAAGTAGTAGAAGAGTCTCCCTAAAACCACACACGACTTCACTGATTTTATTTGCCTATAGATTTCCTACTTTAAGACCTCAGGACACTAAAATTATGCTTCCTACCAGTCTAGCCTTTAAATATTTTTATTAAGCCAAGCATGAAATACCTTCCCATTCCTACGATAATGTGAAATGTAATAAAAAGAACTAAACAAAAAAACAACTGTCTTGAACCTCTCAGGAAATCTTGGCAAGGGTCCATGCAAAGAACATAGCACTCTTTTATGTCTGTCAAAACATTCCATTTTAATGTCTATATGTAAAAAGAAATAGTTTGTATGCCTCTGTATGACAATTTCTTCTTTCCAAATGGCTGCCAGAAAATCCCCAAGTCCCATCTTGCAAAAAAAAAATAGAACTAGGCTGGGTTTTAATTTACTTTTTTTTAAATGAGAAATTGATCTTATGGCTGATAAACTGGAATTTTCTGATGAAAAACATGTAGTTGCAAAATTTCAGCCAGCTCTCCTCATCTTTAAGCACTGTCAGAGGGTGAGATCACTGTGGGGACAGCAAAGCTGCAGATAGGAGTAAGGTGCAGACCTGGCACAGTTCCCGTTGGGGTAGGGATGAGGTTACGGGGAGAGGAGCTGGCTAGGTAAGGCAGCAGCCCTATCCCCTTCTCAGACCTAATGGCTGTTGCGCTGACAGTGCGTTTTTCCCCAGAAATAAAACAGCAGTCTGACACACATTATGGCATTAACCTTTATTTCTCCTTCTGGTGACTGTAAATGCTGTTTCCCTTTCCTCTACCCTTTCAGCGTCCAGTAACTCACCCTCTTTCTACCACTTCAGGTGTTGTGTTCCCTTACTCTCCACGGCTGGGTCGTTACAACTTAAACTTCCACGAGGCTCAGCAAGCATGTCTGGACCAAGACTCTGTTATCGCCTCCTTTGACCAGCTCTACGACGCCTGGATGTCAGGGCTGGACTGGTGTAATGCCGGCTGGCTCAGTGACGGCTCCGTGCAGTACCCCATCACCAAGCCCAGGGAGCCCTGCGGAGGGAAGAACACAGTGCCTGGGGTCAGGAATTACGGATTCTGGGATAAAGATAAAAGCCGATATGATGTTTTCTGTTTTACTTCAAACTTCAACGGTAAGAAACTTCATTACCCCTAGCTTGTAAACTATTGTTTCTGTGCTTAAGAAAGAAACTCCAATGGGAGCAAGTGATATTTGATTTGTCAAAGCTTATGTTAGGTTTGGAAAGTGTTATTGTTGAATTTACATGAGTACACGCACAGAGTAAAGTTGTCTTTGCCACATGTTCATGTAGATCGTTTTCACAACTCAGAACTTATATTGGCAGTAGTTTCTAACATCTCCACTTTCACACTCTTAAAATGTATGTGTACTTTTTTAATGATAGTATTTGCCCAGGTTATTTCAGTTAAAGTGATGAAGAAACCTGCAATTTGTTAACTGAGCTTTCCTGTTGAAGTAAATTATAATTATGACATTTTACAATTTAAATATATCAGCAAAACAAAATTCTGATCATCACGTCATCTACGCTGTTGTGTCAAGCAGCTCCTGCTCATGTACCAGGTCTGAAATGACTAATACTTCCTTATCAGCAAAGCTATTTCTAGCTTTTATGCCTAATAATTTAGATTCCTGATCTTAGAACACTGCCAAAACCTTGTTTACTTTTGCTCTCATTTTAGCAACTGCAAGCATTTGAGCTATTAGTAGATGTTACTTTAGGTATGAAATGATGTGATCTCAGCATGCTATTATTTCAGCTTAAATCTAGTGGCTGAAAAGGATTTAGAAAGCATGGCTGTAAATGAGAGGAACGCTGCAAGCGAACATGTGCAAAAGGAGTCTGCAGTCCTCTACAACATCATATTTGTGGATGATTCCTACACATCTTTGCACATGTTTGGCTTGCAGCCCACCCAGACCAAGGGGCATGGCCTTTTTTCTTTATGCACAATTTCTTATCCACAATGAAGCATTTTTGTCCTACAGCACACAAAAAAAAATAAACATAAGCCTTGCTCTTAGAAGATGTGCTCTAGTGCTAAGTCTGCTCCATGCTCTCAAAAAAACCCTGAACCCTCAAACCAACAATATCAAAAATGGCAGGATGCAGTCTGAAATAAAAAATCAGCTGATTTTTATCATGCTCCATCATTCCAGGAAATGCTGGCTCTTTTTTTTCTTGCTTCATTTATCCAAGGCGAAATCCTATATGAGCTCATCTTTTGTATGCATATTTAACCCTGACTATAGAAACAGCACAGAGGAATAAAATAAAAAAGAAAAAAAAAGAATTAAAATGTGATAGCTGGACTGTTTAAAGTGCTTGCAGAGTAAATGTTTCTGGCTACTGGACACTTTATCACCACCTTTTTCCACACTAACAGTTGGACAGTATCTCTTAAGGAAAGAGAAAAATCATTTCAGAAAAAGAAAAAAAAGTACTGACAGATAAATATTGTCTGTGCACTGATACAGCAAGAGATAGACGGTGCGAAAAGAAGAAATTGGGTAAGGTGAGGATAAGTTATACAGGTAGTAGAGAAATCATAGAGAAGGCACTAAAAGGAATTTCATCCTTGGTGAGTCTGTTCATCTAACCTGCGAGAAGACAGAATACTAGACAGGAGTAGGATGATATCTAGAGCTAAGCACCCTCTTTTCCAGTTCCCTACAGCCATGTGAGTCTCTCCAGGTGTCAGCAGAAAATCTGGAGTGTGCTTCTCTCAGCATCCATTCCCTTAACCAGCAGCTCACCAGCTTACATTATCCTCACACATCCCTGCTATGCTCTCCGCTGTTCGTGTCCCAAGCTTACCTTAATGTCCACAATAAACCCAGTCACTCTCCCAAAATGTCAGCTTCCTATTTTCAGCTTAACACTTCAAATAGCTTATGTATGCTTAACAGCATATGTTAGCTTTCTCACTGTAAAGAGAAAAGCATATAATAACCCATGTTGGCACCAAGTTGCAGCTGCCAAAGATAGTGGCTACAGGCAAAGAGCTATTTCTGCAACACCCAATATTGATTCTCTCTGCTCAGGAACAGCCGAGGAAAATGAGAAGTGGTTAGGACACCATGCATTTCCAGCAGTTGCAGTGGCTGCTGGAGTCTCCTAATGGTATGAAACAGAGAAGCCATCAGCTTTATGTAAGGGAGCTGGACAAATGCCAAGGGCCCCAGGATCAGGGGAGTACAAGGAGAGCTTAAAAAAAGAAAATCTCGAAGAGTGTCAGTTGTAGGAGCTGCTATGAAGAAAGAGAGTGAGTGAGGTTTAGATTTCTGCTAACTGGGTTCTATTTAGGGAAAGAAATACCCCAAATACATTACTATCTCAGGGATCATTGAAAAAAAAGGGCTCAATTTTACATAGTTCAGCATTCAAAGCTAAAAAGTGTTTGTCTAAAGTACATGTAAGGCTTGGTTTTTACCTGAAGAGGCAAGGTACAAAACAGTAAAATTACATTCAGCCATTAAGATGAAAAATGGAAATTTAGTCATCAATGCAGTCAGTTCAAATCCAGATTCAGTGTTTTCACTCTGGAACTGCTGGATCCCATCTGTGATGAGATGAATAGACAAAAAAAATACTGGTTAAAAAAAGAGGGGGTTATACCATTAGTGAATAATTCTACATGAATTCCTATTTCCTGCACAGGGAAATTATTTTAGCAAAATTTGTCTGCAATGCAATATAAAATAATCTTAGTACTTTAGGAAATTATCCTCTATAGCGTCTTTTCTTAGTCTAGTGTAAGTGCAACGCTTGAATATTCTGTTCTGCCTGTATAACTGCTTCTTACCCAAATATTTATTTTGGTTCATAGAAGAACTATTCAGGTTTTGTGGCTGTGCACACAAAGCCAAAAACCTGAAAATGTTTCATACACTTTTTAAATAGTAGTGCCAGCAACTTACCAGTTTATAAGAATATGTAGTAATGTGTTTCATAAAACAATGCAAAGAGTAGTATTAGCATAATGGTATCTATTAAATCTATCAAAATATTGTGAAATAACATAACTGTTCTGCCTGCACAGAGGTAACTGTTGGATGGCAACATGTTTCTCAACCTGCCTTTTCATTCCCCATGTTGACAAAGACTTGAAAATGAATACGCACAAGTGGAATGTACCTAATTTAAATCTGGAAATTCCAGGTTGGAATTTCCCAATGTCTGAGGGCTCAGCTCTGCTCCCTCACGGATGATTTCTCCTCCACTTTTCCTTCACAGTAGTAGCCACTTTAGTCCATGTTCTCTTTAGAAAAGCTAAAGGTTCCTGCTCTGTGTGGTACAACAACCTGCCATGATCCAGAAGTTCGCAAGGGCTGCAGGCCATACCAATTCCTCTCCCTGCCCTCTTCCAAGGGATAGGGATGCTCCTCTTCCATACAGTCTCTCTAGAAGGTGAATTTGGGCTTCTAAACAGTGATTCAGGGGAATAAATTCAGATGAATCCCTTTGTTGCAGTCTTTACCACAGAGCCCAAAAGGCATGGGACAAAAAACATGTGATGGTACAGCTGAATGCTTATTCTTTGCTTAATGTCAAGGGGTTTCTGAAGAAGAACTGTGAGTTTCTCAAAAAAACCCACATGGGAATCTTTTGCACTGGAAAGTGTTACGTGAGGTAAATATAAACATATCCATCTGCTCCTCTATAATAAAGCATTTTCGAAGAAAAAAGGTATATGTAGAGCTTGTATCACACTACCTGCTCATTAGCATGCATTTTGTTATATACTTTGCACGCAAAACCACAGTGCATAATTGATTTGTTATCAGGTCTAGCAGAATCAAGTAAAAATCTCACATTAACAAAGTTAAAAATACAAATAAAAAAATTTATGTTAAAAGTGCAGCTGTGAACCACCTGTTTATTATGCGAACCATTACTGTTTATTACAGTAATGCATATGATGAGCTAACCACCTCCACCATTTATGGGAGAAAGGTATAGAAAGTCACCTCTCTGCAGAGAACGCCCCAGCAAACCAGTACACTGTGCCAGGAGTAGTCTTAGGGTTGAGCCCAAATGCTTAGATACTGGATGGCTGGCTGGACGCAGAGGTATCCTCTGTGAGCACTCCACCAAGAACCCTCTCTTGAAGGCATGGCATTAATACAACACAGAAAATAGCGAATGGGGCGGTACTACCTTTCCGTGCCTCTGAAGATGGTAGCCCACAGTCTAGTACAGCCAGCTGCGATATAAAAACTTACTATTAAACCTTTCAGTTTAGAGCTAACTTGGAAAAATCTCCAATGGCGGTGCATCCCTCAAACTCCCACAGTCACAAGGGTGTAGGATATTTAGGCCAAGTGCTCAAGTTTTCCTCTTTAAGCTGTTCTGACACATGCAAAATCTTAAAATAGTTATTATAGATGGGGTTTGATTAGGTTTGCATACACACTCTGCCCCATAATTTGGATGTGAGAAGTCAAATCAAGCATGCTTATCCTCTGTAGGAGTGACCCAGCTTCCAGATATTAATGAGAGACAGACTCATTCCCTCTCCTTCCACATCAATTAATAAATACTAAGATTGAGCAGGTAGGATCTCTTCTAACCTATTGTCAGGGGAAAAACAGCAAATCTGTACTGAGTTTATTAACAGAATTGTATTTAATCAGATATTCTAGATACACATTGAACCCCTGTGGGGTTTACTATTAAAGTTCTCCTATTTAAGGAAGGGGCAGAGTACAAGAGGTTTCATTATTGATATCATATGTTGAAAGCCTGACCTTATTGCAAATCCCTAGGAAATTACATTCCATTGACATATGGTTTGAAGAGCAACTAATAAGCTAGGTGAAGTTTACATACTATCAGTCCAAATCCCGTTCCCCTAAGTCTGAAATCCTATTTGCTTTCGGGAAACCTCCTAATAACATAGTAGGAATAGGTTTCCACTTAATAAACATTCTCTTTAGCAACACCCTGTAAACATTCTCAACTTGCTGAAATGGAGTTAAGCAAGCATTTTACAAAAGGGTAGATTATCTCCTCTGAACAATTTCCTACATAAATACTGCAGATATTGTCTCTGACAGAATGACTTTTAAAAAGTTTCTTCTCCACCACAGCTGCAATACAAATGCCTTTTTTTTTTAATGTTCTTGTCATGGTATAAAATTTTCAACCTTTACACAAAACTAATTTAATTATCTTTAGATTGTCATCTGACCTGACATTGGTTCACTTGGAAAGAAGCTATGTGTTTTTTGCAAGGCTCTAGAGCTGACGTAACCCTTCATCTTGCTCACCGCCTTTTCTTCACCAAGAAATTAATCTGAAACCAAGCAGAATTCTATTTGTGTGTTTGCCTGTGTTTTTATGAGAAAGAAAAAGGATTTTATTCTGGAGTGCATTCTTAGTTAAGAAGTAAAGAGTGTGCTCTGGAATTAGAAGATCTGCACATGAATAAACTTCTTTGGTTTTAGCAAACTTGCATCTTACAGAACAGTCAGATTGAAAATGTTGTGAATTTATTTGGAAATTCTTATTCCCTCAACTAAACACTATTCCTCTGCAGTCCATTGCTGCCTTGCACTTGGTTAATTGTCAAATCAGTGATGATAAATAACTCTAAGTATAATGAATGAAAGGCTTATAATGAGTATATATTGCCTTGATTAATTAAATTAATGTTAGTATTATTGCTGTGTATGGATTAGTAGTGGAGATTTCCTTTTTAAAGAGCTTTACTTGCTTGTGTATGTTTTCATTAGCTTGAGAGAGAGGCACATTTTTCTTAGTAGCACTATCTATTCAATGCCATCTTACGGTGAGGATAGCCCCTTTGATGCTTAAAGAGAAACAGAGCTGCAGAACTGCTGCACGTGTTTTTGACACTGCTAATGAAGAGTCAGGACAGGCATGGTTTTGATCTACCACAGGCTCAAACTCTGCTTCTGAGAAGCTGTGCAATATCTCGGCTCTCTTACAGAAAAAAAAAAAAAAAAATTAATTGTGCTTGTACTTAATCAGAAACAAGGTCACCGCCTTGTCAGAGTGTAAAACTGCATGTGTTACCAGCAGCCACCCTCACCCAAACGCTATCAAAGGCCAGATCTTGCTATGCCATGCTTCTGAGAGGAGAACTCATAAGGCTTCTACACCAGTAGTGGGAGCATAATATAGAAGTGCACTGCTTTGGACATTTAACTCATTTTCCTTCTCTGACAGTAAGCTACAGCTGCAGGAGATTTGCTTTGCCTGAAATCTACAGGGTTCCTCAGATGTTTCACTGAATTGTCGTTGGCACCTTGCTGGTAAATGCATCTGGCACTGTAAAGTAAGATGTAGAACAGAGGCTCTGCTCCGAATCCCTGGGTGTCTTCCATCATCCTTCTCCCCTGACCTTTTTCTTCCTGTTTTTCTACATCTGAGGATGAATATGCATTGCAACAGTTTGGTTACCATTGAATGCAAGTGAGGGATGCTATGTTTTTTGCTCAAATAGTCTGTTTTCTCTACTTGCCTTTTTTTTCTTACTCCTGATGTTTGCCAACTCACTATACAAAAAACTAAGATATCTTTAACAGCTCGATATCCAAATTGCAGAGTCCCAAATCAACCATTGTTTGATAAGATTCTGCAGTGGAACATCTCCATTTCTCCTCAAAAGCCACCGTTATATTATCACATTATCTTAATCATGTTTCTAATGATTCTTTTTCCCTCTTTCTCTTACTAGGTCGTTTTTACTACCTAATTCACCCAACCAAGCTGACCTACGACGAGGCTGTTCAGGCGTGCTTGAAGGATGGAGCTCAGATTGCTAAAGTTGGCCAGATATTTGCCGCCTGGAAGCTCCTGGGGTACGACCGCTGCGATGCTGGCTGGCTGGCTGACGGCAGCGTCCGCTACCCAATCTCCAGGCCAAGGAAACGCTGCAGTCCTAACGAAGCAGCGGTTCGTTTTGTAGGCTTCCCTGATAAAAAGCACAAGCTGTATGGTGTCTACTGTTTCAGAGCATACAATTGAAAATACCTAGAGCACAAAAGTTTTAAATTCATTAAGAACATGTGAAAGATTTCTTTTCAATATGAACTCATGCAAGTTTCCAAAACTGTGATAAACCTTTTTTTTTTACTTACTGTAAAGAATCATTTTCATAAACCCAACTCATTAATTTTTTTTTTTTGTTTGTTTTAATATTTTTGTGAAAGTATCATTCCATAGATATTTTAAATTAATATAATTTAATAGAAGCTCTAGGTAAGGAAGTTTTAGAGCCAAATTCTTTAAGCTACATCATCCCAACAAAATATACTTTTCATGAATGGGGCATGCAATAGAGCTTGATGATTGCTAGGGCACAATTATGGAATGTAAGGCTACTCAAAGCAGAAGCTTTTAAAAGCACAAATTTTACATATTTGTACCAGTTTGAGAAACACTGCAAATTGATTGTATCAGGAATTTTGAAATAAGATAATCTTTTTGTTAAAGGGGATCAGTGAGGTTTTGCAAAAAAGCCTCACAACAACGTAGATTAGAAAATAATTGCTTTCACTGGTTTCACATGGGAACAACACAGAGTTTAATAAAAGCAGCTAAAACAGTCCAGAAAAATAGGACTAGTTTTACAGTTTAAAATATTGCCTTTCTGAAAAATAAGCTCATGGTCCCATGCATAGGAACAAGCACAATTAGTTCTCCTGAACATTTCAGTTGTGTTTTTGTTGCGTATAAGTCATCGATGAGGGAGTGAATAATTAACTAATGAGAAAATCCTATTTTCTTCTTAACTCAAATTAAAGATGCCTGAGAAGTGTTGTATTACCTTTGAGTAGCTTTACTGAGTTATTTTTAAACTCTTAAAGGCCATTCGCTAAGCAGCATATAGCATCTACTCAGGGCAGTTGTATAAATGAACTGCTGGACAGAGAAATTGTAAACTTTAGCAGCTTGATTTTACATTAGCCTTTGAAATGTTATTGTCTTAATGAAAGAACATTACAATAGTCAATATTTCTTATCTGTTTACACATCACAAGAAATAAAAATCAGAAAAAAAATTAAAATTGTTAAGTCTTAGAACAAGATTATTAAATAAAATCTGAAACCAACTACTAAGGTTTAGAAAAAAAAAAACATTTCATTTCCTTACATCTCATTTTTGTCTAAAAAGTACATCTGTTTTTTAAACTGTTTGTGAAAAAAATAGTATTGCTAGCCCTGAATTATTTAGTTAATCCTCCTTAGAGTTAAGAGAAAAAAGCATTGAAACACTTCTTTTCACTAAGTCTGTGGTGGTCTAGGTGGAAGATGTTTACCTATATCTGCCAGTGTCAGAAATAAACATGCACTGTGCATGGTGCCTAGGATTTTCAGAGCTGCCTAAAGCACTAGGTCCTCCCTAAATACCATTTTGAGGGAATTTGGATTTCTGATGCAAACTTATTTTGGATGCAGCAATTCTTGGTGCTCATCTTCAGATACCTTAATGCAAACAGTTTTTCAGAGAGTGGGTGCTGAAAGGCTTTCTGAAAATTTACTACACTTACGGTGTCTCAAGCTGGATATCCAAAAAAACAAAGAGACCACTGATTAAAAATATCTTGGTCTTGAGTAATCTCTTAGGCAGTTTTGACATTCTCTATCCAGTATTCGTTCTACCACTTAAAAATGGAGAACTCTTTTTCCTATTCTACGCTTGCTGACTATGAAGATTTCAGAGGACCAATATTTGTATTACGCAAAGTTTTATAGCTTCCCGTTGTTTCCGTATCTAAATGAGATATAGTGGTATTTATCCAAGTAGGACACGAGTGGTATGCTTTCATAAACAGTTTGGTGTAGTTATTTTCCCATGGACATGACTAAATAAATCTCTTTCCCAAAGTGGTTGTGGTCCTGTTTTAAAACTCTGTGAACAAACCAGGAACAATATATGGTAGGACTGTGGTGCAAAGATACCATGGTGTAAGAGTTCATTCCCATGAAGGTCAGTGGCAAATTTCCATCTTCTGAGGATATTTGCATCCACTGTGGATATTTGCTCATATTGTACAGATGAAGTAATCTCAGTGCCAAAACGCTCCTTTTTTTTTTTTTTTAATCCAATACAAATTGGATTTTCTTGAAACTATCGTTTAGATATTACAGGTGAAGTCCCTAAACTCATGTAATCTTTTCCAAACAGCCATTTTTAAAAATCCATGTCCATTTCACACATTTTCTCAGGCCATTCAGAACCTTTTCTGAACCCTTTGGAGAAAAAGATGGAAATGGAAAGAGAAATAGAAAATATCCATACAGGGATAAGGAATGGGGTACGCAAGACTGGACCATGACCAAGAGGAATAGATGTTATTCCCCTATCCAGCCTTCAGAAACATCCAAAAAGAGGCAGACTATTTCATAGTCTTTTCTGAAGCTTGGACAGGGAGGTTGTGGGATGGGAAAAAGGTATAGGGAATATTCCAGTTGTAACCCCAGCTATATCCAGAGTTGCTGTAAAGAGGGAAACCTTTTATGCAGCTGGCTCTATCCTCCCCAGAGATCTGCTAGATCTGGAGGAGGCTGCATTGTTTTCCTATTGCACAGAGGTGAAGAGACCCTCATTATTTTTTTTTTTTTTTACCTCTCCAGGGAAACCCTTTATAGGGTTTCACCCAGACACATCTTTTTTTGCAGGACTGGGGATTATATTTTGCCTGCATAAAAAATGTACACATCCAACCCACTCGTGGGGCTGGCTAAAGTGCCCTCACTGCTAGACCAAAGGCACTGCGGGAAAGGCAAATTCCGCCTTTCACCAACTTTGCAACGCTCTGGAGATGGCTGGTCAGGTCCTAAATCACAGCAATCTCAGGCTTGCGCCAGCTTTTGCCTTCTGCATCTATATCTCCAGGCTGCCGCTGTGACAGCCCGGGCGTAGCATCCCCCACCCCATCCCCGCTTCGTGCATCTCCCATACCCCGGGCCGGTGGCTGAGCAGGCTCTGCACCACCCAGGTGATCCTTCAGCTCCGGGGAAAGCCCCTGAGCTTCCAGCTTGGCAGCAAAAAGAGACCACAGGACAACAAAGAATTAGGTCTCCAGAGTGATGCTGAGCTGGCATATGATCACAGACGGCCAAATTTATCATTCAGTTATGCCTGTAAGTTCGCCTTGAAGATACTGCTTGCTAGCAATCAAATGTTCATGTAATGGAGTCGCAGTATGTGAATTTGCATTCATCGTGTTACTTATGAAGAGCCCAATAGTCTAATTTGGGATTAGGCTAGACTTAGAGCTGTGTATTGGTATACAACATTATGTATTATTGTAACAGATACAGTTAATTGCATAGTTTGATGAAAATATGTTTGTATGAAAAAAATAATTAGTTCTAATGTAAGCAGGTATAAAAACCATAAAAAGTGTACGGCTACCTGAGAAGTGGGCACAAATAGAGAAAAAGACACGAATTATATTTATTTTTCCAGCTACTGACTCCATTTCCTTTTATAATGTCAAATGTCAGGATGTTTTCTTCTTTTCGACTAAGCTAGCTAGGTGCTTGAATAAAAACTTTTCAAAGCAGCTTAAGAACTGGATAAAAGTCTGTGCTATTTTCTGTTCATGAGAGAATATTCTATCATTAGAATCAACTCATGTTCTCTGCATTACCTTGTGTTTCACAATGTACCTGAATTTTAATGCCCATGAATGGACAACAATTAAATTATGTTGTTCTTTTCAGTATTATGATTTCTCCTTATTGACTGGCCATTCTTCTACTTCTGTCCCAAAAAACATAAAAAGAAAAGAAACAGATCAAAGTATGAAAATACTTACTTTGCCATAGTAAACAAAGTGATTACAAGAGTGAGGGGGGATTAAAAAAAGACTACTCTGTGAATATGATTTACAATGAAAATAAAGAAAACTGTATTCCAAAGCCTTTGTTTTATGCTTCTTTGAAGCATTTTGAAAGTAGAAATGCAAGTGCCAATTTTTTCTTTCTGTTCTCTGCCATCTTCTAAAATAAAATAAAGCATAAATAAGGAAAGCTTTTTTTTTTAATGTTTGGTGTTACACTGCGTTTGCATCAGTAGAAACTGGATGTAGAACAGTGTTTCATGTATGGGAAAATTTATGAAATTATTTATATAATCCTATGGCCTTAGAAATTAAAAACAAACAAAAATTGCTCTTTGTAATGTGCAACAAGAAAAATTTCCAGTGTCAAGCAATGAACTAGTTATTCAAAGTGTTGGGCTAGCTTTTCTGCTTCTAATCACATTATTTCTGCATTCTCTTATTGAGTGTGTCAGAGAGTTAACCCTGAAATTTACTTACACTATACCACTTCGTTGAGAAACACTAATCTTCCAGAAGCTCTCAGTGTATTGGCCATGTTATAAAATAGATGAAAATCAGCTTCGGAAAACTTGTCACTCAGAGTAAGGGAAATCTGTATTACCATTAATAACATGATCTAGTCAAAAATACTTTATTTTCTAACAATTTAGAAAACATGATTTTAAAATTAGTAACATTTTCACTCTAGAATATTAAGCATAAAATTAAAACTGCATTTTGTAGAAATAGTCCCTCAATAATTCAGATATTCGTTAATAGCAGCAGCTTCCATTGAATGGCATCTCACTATTCAAAACAAAGACACTGTCTTCTTGTTTGGAAGTGACTGGATTCAAGACTTGGTGGAACTACTAGAGAACCAGAAACATCTGGATTTTCACCTGAAAACTTAGTAAAAAAAGTAGTAGGCTGCCATTTTATTTAGTCATTCTCTCATTTACTCACAAAGGATACCAGCAGCTTTTGGCTCAACAACAACAGCTAGTTGTTGTTCTTGAAGGTTATAAGAAGCTGAATCTTACACATTTTTTTAGTCATTTTCTCCCTTTTTCAGAAGCAGTTACGAAAGTTGAACAAATATGCTGCAAAGCAGTAGAATTACAATGCCGGGTCATTTGCTATATAAAAACAGACAAGATTTCTCTGGATTTCAAATAAAAAAATACAAAACTAAAAACCAATCTTAATTTTAAGAGAAAGACAAAGTGAACTGATGAAAAATAATTACTACTGAAAAATAATTAACAATTACTATTGAAAAATAATTACTCATCTTCCCAAGCCATTACCACCATAAAGGGTGGTCCCTTTAAAGCAGGGGTGACCTGAAAGATTCTTTAACAAGAAAAATGAAAGACAACAGAAAGCAATACTTCAGCTCCTGATCTTTCACACTGAGTTTGCCTTTGTTGTATTTTGCCCCATAATTATGAAGCCACAAAACCCCAAGAGATTAATAATAGACCAAGGATTTGGAAGGGATTTCTTCTTTTTCTTCATCAGGCCTCAAACTGGAAGTAGGAAATTCTTATTAGAAGTCCTTTGAGTCTAGCATTTTCCCCTTTTTGTCTGAGAATGCTTCAATCCATAAAGTCACAACAGGGTACAATGTAAAGTCCATCTATTTCTGCAATATTGTGTCAGAAGCAAGCAACTGTTTGGCTAATAACAACAGCGTTAACATGGGACTCAGCTAATGAATTATGCACCAGAATATTTTCCAATATGTCCAGTGGGTATTTCATGGATTCATTTCTTTTTTAAAGGTCAGCAAACATGACCAATATGGCATACCTTAATACTAGTTGAATAAGAACAATTTGGGTTTTATCCTTTACTAGAAAGATATATTGTAAGACATTTCAGCTCCTTATATCCTACACTGTTGCTCACTGTACTTATATGCACAATGCCATTTGCTTTCTACTTAATTTCATCCTGATTTCTTTAATACTGAGAAGAAAATTAAGTTTCTGGTTTTCTTTTATGTAGAAAAAGATCAGATTTCAAAATTTTGGAGTTCCAGATCAAAACCGAGATAGACAAATTAAGAAATTTTCATTTCAGCAGAACTGGCTTTTGAATCAGTGGCTGCTTCTTAAAATGGCAACCATCAAAATTCCAGCATAAAATGAATTTATATTTTGTGTTACCAAACATGAACTGTCAGTGGCTGTTCTTAATATTGACTTTCAAGGATGGTTTTTTGCAGGTTTTAGTTCTTTGTTAGCATCTCTGATTTGGGTTTTTTTATCTTTATCAGCAATTAAAAGAAAACCAACAAGAAAGCCACTCCCTCAAAAAAACATACACAAAAAATACAGGAAAAAGATGACGAGAAGAAGCCAACAAACTGAGAACACAACAAACTAAGAACAGTGAATGACAGTAATATCTTAATAATGATACTGAAGTATGAAAAACAAATTAATAGTAATAACAGGTAATTTCACAGTTCCCAATCCTGGAGAGCGACATCGCTTCCTTCTGTTGAAGGCTGACCAGCAGACCCAGGTCCTCATAGCTTCAGCATAGCTCTGTGCTGATCACTCTCATGACAGTTTGCTCTCTGTCCTGTACCTTGCTCCAGTCCCAGGAAGGAGAGCAGGGATGGGAATACCCGTCGGATAACACAACAGGGTGCTTGCGCTGTGGGAAGGGTGAAGCCTCAAACAGCACAGCTGGCAAGAGCTCTGAATTCGCTCCGATTGCTTGTAGATTAGGGCAGCATCTTCTGTGAAATGTCCCAATAAGTCCATTCACGAAGGTTTTGTGAGTGAACATTAGAGACAGGGACACTCAGGGTGTCCCACATGCTCAGGCAATTTCTATCATGCTGACTTTCATATTTAACTTATTAATAGTCTCTAGTGGGAGAAACACTTCAACTGCTCACTTGGCCTTGCCTAGCCCTTCCTTGAACTTAAACATCTCCTAGCTAAGTGTTTCTAAATTTGTGAATATAATGAAAATAACAATGATTTCTCTAGTTAGATGACAGCACACGGGCTAAGGTCACAGCTACATATGCTGCATGTACATAAAAAAAAAAAAATCAGTGCAATCAATTGAAGACAGCTATGTGGTTTTAAAGTGTAACTTCTGAAAGTGTCCGCTTCTTGCCCTCTGTCTTGTGTTAGAGGGTCATTTTGATGTGCGTGAATTAGGTTCCCTTTGGAGAGAAGTAAATTGGAAGCTCAGGTTGAGGTGGACATCGAATGCGCCCCAGCCATAAGGGGGATGTAAGGGTCTGAACCAATCCTTCATCCTTCAAACATCTTCAAGCCATACCTATAGTGTGAATTTTTTTTTTCAGGGCCCAAACTAAAACCTAGTCCGATAAAAAAAGCCCTATAACACACATTGTACAGATGTAGGAATCTCAGTGACCACTGCTCCAGCCTACTGAACCACTCCTGTTACGTTGAATTACTTGCCCATGAAGACACAGCACAGACGGACAACTTGGGATGCTGTTCACAAGCACGTAGCCACATGACAACAGTTCAACGCTATTTCACAACAGTTTTAGCTCTCAGTCGCCAGGAGCATTGAATATAGCATGCTTGTACTCGTAATACAGATCTCCTCCATGTCCTGGTGGAGTCCATAAGGCTGCCAGCATATGCAATGAGGCTTATGGAGAGTTTTGGCTTCGCGTGTATCTTTATAGCCAAAAGTGCTCTGCATAGAGACATTAATAAGGTTTTCTTTTCTAAATTTCATAAAAAGAACAAATGTAATATATATTGTTGTGTTTCAGTGGTGCACCTAGCTGGAGACAGGTGCTGGATCCTCCCTTCTGCTCTGGGTCTTTCATGCCCAGTAAAAGGCATGGAGTGGAAGAAGGGGCTGGCAGTGGCTGGTGTTCAATTATTAGAGGGTAAAAACTGGTGAACCAGTTACTCCAGTGCAGGCAGTTTGGAGCTCATTCACAAGACTGTCCTCCAAAGCCCTCTCTCTTTTTTGCAAGCTCTCATGTAGGGATGTATCAGGGTTGAAATACGATGGTGGTGTCGGGGTCAGTCTTGGACACTGAGTGTACCTCAAAGTACATAGGCATGAATGAAGGATGCAGTCTGCTTTGCCTAACCTGTCCCACGCTGGGCATTAAAGCAAACAGCTCCCAAACACATGCTCAGAGCCAGGCAGTTTCAAAAATATGTTTTAAAACTGCTTGAGCACAGCCTGTCAAAATGACAATACAAAAATGAGAGGCGAGAGTAGCTTTCATGCTCATCAGATGTGTCCCAACCTGGCAGTGCTAAACTGCAGTCATACAGCTTTCATCAAGTCCTTATATCCTAATCAGCTCCAAAAAGATCCTGGTAATCTGGTTTCTGTCCATCCATTATGGAAAGCTAACAAAAAATTTGTTTAGTTATCAATGCAGCACAACATTATTAGCATGCACTGGGTGTTGCTTGTGTGGAAAGCCAGTTAAAACCAGATTTTATGCTGCTACTGACTGCAGTCAAGTATAGCTGAGCTTTACTGCATCAGCTTGTCTCAAGGGAGTTCTTGGGATATTTAGTTCTGAAAAACACAGTACTCAGCACAAAACTACTGTTCAGGATATTTTTAACCCTTATTTTCATTTCTCTGCTTCTTCACTCTGTAGTAACATGTTCACCTTTATTACACCAAGAGGTGGCATGCTGATGCACAAAAATGGCCTCAGCTAGAGCTATGAAAAGGTTTCCAATTCCCATAGCTTTTCCAAACATCAAATTATCTCAAAGATAATTATCATAAAGAGTGCATCAAGAATTGCACCAGGAAAGCCTATCTTTCTGTTTTTTAAAACATGACCTTCAAGGCTGAATATTTCCAGAAAAATCATATCTACATCTAAAAATTTCTAAAGATAGCATATAAATCTCGATCTGCTCTGACAAAAAGAAAATCATTCATATGTCCTAAAAAATAAACACCCTACAAAAGAAACACACTGTGTTTCTTTATGGTTGTTATCAATCCTAATTATTCCTACCAAAAATATTAATTATTAATTTTTCCAATGCATTTTGCAGCACTGAATTTTCTCCACTAATCCACAATACAAATGAACTTGATCATTTTCAGCCAATAGATTCTTTAAAAAGGCTTTTCTCAGATATGTGTAAGCTGCAGTAGCAATGCTGTAATCAGCTATGCAAGGTTACTTGTACATGGAACTCAATGAGGCTTTTTAGAGGGAATTTTTTATTTTTTGAAATCTAGCAGATTTTTAAGTAACATGTATATAACAGTAATTTTAGAAACATGGGTTGTCAATATAATGAATAATGCAAATTTGTATCTGGATTGTCTTTACTTCTAGAACACTGCTAGACCTCAAAAAACAAAAAGAAGAGAAAAATTGTCCTGTATAATGTTAAACTAAGAGTTGAGGAATTAGGGATGGAAAGTCACCTGGGGATAAGGGCACTTCCATGTGAGTTCTGCTGCCCCAGGCAGGTAAGTGCCCAGCGTGGGAACCGATACACCAAAACATCCTCTAATTGGGAAACTCAATCCCCCAGACCTGCCTTGCAGTAACCGTACCAACAGAGCATGAAAGGTGTCAGCTATCAAATGACAAAGAGAAGATGTCTTAGACAGATTAATCAACAAAGAAATAAAATGAAATATTCAGTGTAAAACTTTGCATTTGCTTTAGATACAGAAAACTGAATCACTGGTTTTGCTTAAAATACAACTAAAGCAAGAGGAGTTGCGATGGTAAGGATGTGGTGTTTCTCCACCTTAAACTTGGAGACTAAATTACAAAAAGCCTTGTCTGAGAGGGCCATCAAGCCACCCATCTCAGATAACTTAATGGTACTTCCAGACCACTGCAGCAGTATATGTGCAACACCTCTGTGGGTTTTACCACAAACTGCTCCACTAAAGCTGCTTAAATTTAATCCTTTGTGAACACAGGCATATCTCTCACTGTCTGTTAATCTGAAGACATAACCATAACTTACAGCATTGCAGCATATCCTGATGAGTCAATACTTTACATCAGTGCACTACATAAATTCAGACGAAATCTCTCACTAACGCAGATCATTATGGCAGGTTACGTATCACCTGGGGTCGTCTGCTCACCTGTTATTGCTCAAACATGAAAATAATTATTATTGGCCATTAAGACAGTCAGCAATCCATGGAAGAGTCAATGTCTACAGTCCAATTCCCTTGCTGACCCCACCAGTGGCCATGCTGAAGGGCAGTGGCAGTGTCCTCCTCAGCCAAGAGCAAGGACCACTTCAGAGGTAGGGGAGTGGTGCCAAGTGGAAGAGCAGAGCAAAAGCACAGCCCTCGTGCAACTGTACCGCACAAGACCTTGGTTCATAACACAGACCAGCTGCTGTGTTTGATACCTAGAAACATGGGGCACATAAGGGTTTCATGTACCTCAGTTGTTGCTAAAGATTCACAGGTTTGGCAATGACACAGATGTGTTATAGCAAAATCCCAGGGTCCTGGTTCTGGCAGGGATGGAGTTAATTTTCTTCTCAGTAGCTGGTGTGTTTTGGATTTGGTATGAGAAGAATGTTGATAAAACACCCTGATGATGCCAGTTGTTGTGAATGAGACCAAGGACACCGTCCTGCTTTCCAAGTCTCGCTAATGTGCAGATGCAGGAAGCTGGGAAAAAGACAGACAAAATAATTGACCCAATGTGGCCAAAGAGAGTACTCCATCCCAAACACATCATGCTCAGTACATAAGTGAGGGTGGGCTGGTGAGCCGTCTGACTTTTCTCTCTCTATCTGGAATTGTTCCAGAATTGTTTTCAGGTTTTTTCTGTTCCGTGACTGCTGCTTGAGGAGGGCTGTATCGGTCATTGTGTCATCAGGTGGTGAGAAATTGTGCATACTATCTTTTTCCTTTGCTGTCCTAGAAAACTGTCTTTATCTCATGTCTTTATCTTCATTGGTTTTATTTTCTTCCCAATTATCTTCCCCAACCCCTGGGGAGGGGGGGGAGGGTGAGTGAGCAGCTGTGTGGTACTCAATTGCTGACTGAGGTTAAACCGTGACACCCAGATACTCACTGCACTTTCAGGATAGTTGTGGTCTTCCCCAGCAGGATGTTCAGTTTATTCTAGAGAGGAAGTCTCTTCTTCCTTTCCACCACTTTTGGTGTTAGAAGATACCAATGGTTACAAGGTTGTCTTTGAGCTACCTTGAGATGTTTTTACGAAGATGAGCAAAATCTCTATCTTGATTTCCCAGCTGGAAGCAGATTTCAATGGAAGGCTTAGAAAGATTTAATAAATCCTTCTCCTCACTTTTCTGAACAACCTTCCTTAGTTACAGAAGACTGAAGACAAGGCCTTAGGAAGAGCACCAATACCAAAAGAAAGCTTTGAGTAAATGTCCAGACAATCACATTAAATGATGCTGCAAATATGCTCAGACAGAGACGTTGGTAATTTCTAATAAATTTTTCCCAATCCTCTCACATTGAATTTTTCCTGCCAAACAAGATAAAAGCTTAGCTTGCCTGTCTAGCTTTACTATTTTTTAGGTCGGTCAAGTATTGCAGCAGTGAAGTGGTGGCAGATAAGGACTAGAAAAATTAAATACTATTCGTACGAACTGTACAAAACATAGACCAGTCCAGTTCAAAAATTCATGGAAGGAAAGCAAGAGAGCAAAGCAAAAATACAAAAGAGATTGTGGGGTCATACAGTCAGACAAGACTTGCCAAGCTTCACTGCATGCAAGGCAGGTACAGGACATCGCTCGTTTGCAGCTGCTGGCGGGACAGCCCTTTTCTTACATGTGAAGCCAAACACCTCAGCCTCCTGTCTGCACATGAGCTGAAAAGACCCCTGCTTGGGAGTGTATATCAGAAGAAATTGTGAAAACTAGTACCTCACAAAATAATGATTTCCATGCATATGATAACAATCTCCTTTGTGACTGTACTGTGGACAAAATTTATGCATGTCAGTGGAAAGACAAGGTCATGTCCGATTAGCAATTCATATCTCCTCTTGCATACTTTTTAAAATTTCATTTCCATTACAAATTAGGCAGCCCATTATTTCAGCCCATCTTTGAAGTGGAAGTCCATCTAAGTCACATCCAAAAACCTAAACTCTTTTATAAAAAAGTCTTTGCCTAAGTTGTACTTAGCAGGACTAAAAATCATATCCAGGAAATGTGACTTAGATTTATGAATGAGAACTCCAAGATCAAGCATCTGAGCAGCACTGCCTAATATTTCCATCACGGCAGGGATTAAAAGTCCACATTAATAAATCCACCACATTTCCCAAATGCAAAGTAATGGTTTATTAATCAGAACTCTTTAGCAAGAATTTGTTGCAATGACTTGTCATAAAGCTATAACATTTGTTCTGCTGTTTAGAGTCCCTGCCCATCCCATAAAAGCTTATTTATAAGCATTAAATATTCAAAGCCGTATGTATATTTCATTGTTTCGTTCTCTGAAGCTGACCTAACTTACTGAGTGAAAAAAAAACCCAAACTCAGCAAGGACTCTGAGTTATCTCTGTCCCATCAACTTGTATTCCTGCACAAATTACTCAGACCTTTAGCCCTGATGTATGGAAGCGGCCACTCAACTTGGAAAAAATCAGCAGATGAACCTGGGAGACACTGCTTTTTACAGCTAGACATGGGAACGGGGCAGCAGCTAGTTGCACAGGGAGGCAGCCACAGCCTCTCCATCCCCTTCTCTGCAAATCCTTGCTTGTGTGGCCAACGTTGTTCAGTTGTAGCCCCAGAGTTACACTTTTTTCCTCAGTCACTCCTTCTGGAGGCTTCTCCACGTCCTGGATGGATCATTGATTTTTGAGACAGAAAATGAAGTACTCAAGGTTTAAGTCCTCTAAAAGTAATATTAATCAGCTATATTGGACATAACCACCTTACAACTCTTTCAGTATAACATCACATTTCAGTCTTTTTCTGGGAACCATGATGAGGAACTTTGTTTTGTCTCTCGGTATAACCGGAGTGCAGCTTCATACGCTGCGCAGAACAACTGAACAAAAATCTTCCAATAAAACAAAAGGTGTTGCCTCCTTTGGGGACAACATTATGAGCATCCAAATATTTAAGTAGCTTACAGAGAGCACTGATAGAGAGAGAGATGTTTTAAGGCTCGCTAACAGCAGCTAATCGGCTAATTACACAAAGCAATTTAGACTGGTAGCAGATATGCTGAACTACAGTTTCCTAATAGGAAGAGCAAACAAGATAACTGCAAAGTAGTACTTGCCTACAAATAAGCACAAGCAGAGACTTTGGGGAGAGACTGGTGCTGTCCAGTCCTCCTCACGCATCCAAAACACCTCACATCTCGTAGAACTGTGGGGTTTTTTAATAACTTTTCCTGAAATTTTGCTTTAATGATATAAGGCATTACAATTATTGGCATTATTTTAATATGCAAAATAGTATTTAAATCAAATTTGCTCCTTGGTAAGTCAGTGTGAGGACACGTCTAGTCTCCCCACATGTACTGCAAGCATTATGGGAATACAGAAAAGTACAGTTTCCTGGCACAGCAAAGACAAAATTTACTGTTTAAGAAGGATGTCTCTGTAAACTTTCAGGTTAAAGTGCATTAACTTTGTGTTCTCTATTTCAAGTTGGGACAAAATCATTTTAAGTAGGTGGCCAAGCAATCAGCTGTCATCTTTTATAAATGAGACCAGAAGGCTAGAAGCAGCCCCTTCCACTTCCTTGCAAAAAGTGGTATTTTAAATTCCTGTATTTGTGACAAGGTGAATGGGGGCCATGGCAAGAAGGATGAAGGGGAGTCTCAAGAGTTACCTGCAGCAGGAGGGCTGCATCCAGTGCACATGGACAAACCCGGGCCGGTGATGCTGGGCATGCACCCGACCCATGCCCTCACATTGCAGCCAGGAGAGGGGGAACTTAACAGAGATGCATGGGGCCAAACACCACTCATTTGGCCCAGAAAGCCAAAGCTGCTCACAGGAGCTGTTCTCCAAACGTCACTTTACTGGTGCTGGTAGACCAGCGTGGAGGTAAATTCAGGGCAGGGAGGCCGGCCAAGATCATTTTCCAGTCCCAGATGTGTCTTTACAAGGTATTGAAGCCTGTAACACCGACACATGGGAATGGGTCACTTGATAATTATGAGGCTTAACCTAACCAGCAAGGGAAAAACAGGGACAAGTCTAAATTCAGTCTTCAGCTCAATACTGTTCTCCATGTATCAAATTTAGACCTGTTCCTGGTTTTTCCCTTTGCCGTGTTACAAGGAGAGAGTACTGTCAGAGCCGGTTCAGCTGGAACAAACCAAGCAAATACGAACCTTTAATCCTCTTACAAAATAAATCTTTTTTTTTAAAAAAAAAAAACCTTGTCCTATCATCCTTTTTACATCCCCTTCGTGTCTGTGATGCTATGCATTTTTTTTTTCCTTAGATAGGGTCTCTTTTCACTATTCTTCTGCTTTTCAGTGACGAGGTAGAAAAGGACAGCAAGCTTATTTAATGTGCCCTCCAAAGGCAGTAAAGCATTTCCTCCTCTCCTTTTCCAGCCGTTCCTGAGTAACAGAGACAGTTTGTGAAGATGTAGTCTAAAGCTTTCAGGGTTTTCTGTAGGGCTGTTTGTTTGACTCAAAACCCACGATGTATGCCAAGCCCACGACATCATGTTCAGAGCCAGCAATTTAATGGAAATTGTTTTAAGTTTTTATTTCCTACCACAGTCTTTCTGAAGCACTCTCAGAATTTTCCTTTCACGTTAAGCTAAAGCTGTTCTGTATAAATATTTATGTAAGGGTGTGAAGGGGGAATCACCTTCCGTGCTCCACCCAACAAAAATGTTGGAAAAAATGATGCATTTTTGGTAGTCCATTTTAAACATGTGGACAAGGGCAGTCTTTGACTGTATTTTACTTACTTGCTGGCTGGCATCCACTTCAGACTTTGCCCAAATAAAAAAAAAATACAGAAAATATTGTATGTTTTAGAAGCTAAAGGAGAAAATATTTTCCCTCACCCTTTTAATTTTTTTCTGTGTTTAAATGTATGATTGTCTGTAAAAGTACAACTTCTGCTCAGAAAGTCAGATCTAGACATGAGTAAAACACTGCCACAATCAATTACGAGAAAAAATGACTTTTAACGATGTTTCCACACCAGACAAATAAAATAGTCTGTTTCTGTAACATGCTACAGCAGGCAGGGATTCCTTATTGCCCATTTCTCTCTGATTTCTCAGAAAAGCACAGAGAGGGGGATCATTAGGGGCCACAGAGTCAAGCAGGTATTGTTTCTGGAAAGGAGAAACCAGAGGCCAGTTCTGCACATTTTTCACTTGAGGTCTTGGGAGTTTGGGATCTTGACATTTCTTTCTCCACTCTTAACTCCTGACGTGTTTTTCCTCTTACTTTCTTTACGTTTACACCATTGCATTGGATTGACCAGCTGGGGTTTACTCTGACACCCAACCAGACAAGCAGCAGCAAAAAGACTTAGGTGCCAGAACACGTCACTAGATAAACATAAGTTCTTTGAAGCAAGTCACTACAGAGCTCAGCATGATGGCACTTTCCATTCAAAGTGGGTTCAAAACTGGTTTTGGTGCTCTTCTGTTGTTTATAGAAGGAGAATTCAGGAGGAAAGTCCAATATTTGTGACTACCAGATGACACCACAGAGGTAAATGACTGCTGCCACCTCCCCGGGGAACCTTGAAGGCCTACATATGCTGTTAGCCTTTTTACCCTCATCATTGCATTGCATGGGATGGCTTTTGATTTGCTGATGTTTGGAATCCGTTGTGAAAATGTAAATTTGCTGAGACACATTGTCTTGTCAGACTCCGACCATCCATTGAACAGAGCCATGATATAAACCTGCGACCTTCCTGAAGGACAGCAGTGTCCCAGCCGCTGGACTGACCTCTCTGTATTATGAGACCTGTCATACATTTTGCACGTCGTCAGAGGGAGAGTGGGAGACATATGGACTGAGGCTAACAAATAAAAGAATGAATGAAAACTAAGTCAGGATGTGCCATTTAATTCCCACACTTCATTTGTTGGCTTAATTTATTTTTGAACTCACACAGCTATAATTCTATGTCAGTTCATGCTCATAATGAGTTTAGATTCATATTTAAGAACTTCACTTTGAACATATTTGAAACTCCTGTTACATTAAGTTTATATTGAATTAATGACAGACTTCTAACATAAAAAGTAATTATAATGAAACTTGGCAGTACAAAATCATAATTCCAAGGTAAAATTTAAAAAAAAAAAGTCTGTTCAGTCTTCCCTTACTCCTGAAAAGAATAAAGATTAAGTCAAACAAATTCTAAAGTATTGTTTTAATCAGATTGAGACTGATTAGTTTGATGCAATTTGTCATTTGTGGAAATTCTCCATCAGTTTAAATTCATTTCCTAATTTCCTAACCTTTAAATCAAGAACAGATGACTTTTTAACAAATAGCACTTAACAAATAATTGGGATAGAACTGAAAAACACTAGATGAATTTTATGGTTTGATGGAGTCCAAATGCTACATGAAAGATAATGGAAATTGGCCTTTCTGAATTGAAAAAAGCCCTGTAGCCCTAATGGTGTTTAGAAAGGCAGTAGGCATTTCTCAGCTGATATCCTTCTGACCAATGCTGAGGCTTTCCAACCAAGTCTGGAATCCAGAAGGATCAAGGGAAGAGTGCAGTGGAAATCTGCCAGGATTGGGCCAGAAGAAAGAGCCTTGAAGAAAAGTAAGGTCTGCAATGGAGTACATACAGGGAAAACTGACGTGAGTGGAACGGACAATATAACCCCATTACTGTCATAGAAGTTCCAAAATAAAAGCCTAATTCACCCATGGTGAGTCCACATGCCATACCTAGTAGAGCAATTTGGGAATTGGTATTTCTTTGCTGTGACTTTTCTACCTGCAGCACTTATGTACCACTGTACAGGCAAAACTGAGCTAGCACAGTCTGAAAGTTAAAAAAGAGACCAGGCTGGGATGTGGGTGAAGAGTCATGTGTCAGCATGATTTACTTTTTTTTTTTAAAAGGAAAAAAGCAATTCCTTTTTTCAGGAATAATTGAACTTTTCAAACTCAAAATTTCTTGTTCCCCACTTTCACGTTTTGGGAATCTGTTGCAAGGAGGAAAAAGGATTCCCATAACTCCTCCAGTGCGTTAAGAAAGTATAAGTTTACTACAAACTCATTTGTTTGATGGTATCTCCATATTTCTTGTCCTGATTCTTGCACAGTCTTAAAACAACTGAGAAAAGCGCGTAACAGTTTCATCCACACTGGCTGCAGATGGTTTTTCTCATTACCGCCCTGGAGAGCACTCGTGCAGATGTTTGTGTTCCACATGGCACGAAGGTTGAGCAATCTCCAGGCCTGTGCCAAAGAAAAGAGGGAGGAAGAAAGAGGGTAGCAGAGGGCATTTCACGGTGAGCATAGCTGATGTAGCAGCTACTTTTACAATGCCCATTTGTCACGTACTTGTCTTTAAGTCTGATTTAATCAGTTTTACCTGGAATTAGGAATAACAGAGAGAGGAATAGTTGGCTGAGGATATTCAGGGGCATATTTTCCTGCACAACGAACGTATCTTTGTGAAGAAATGTCTCTGTGAAGCAGCCCAGCCTCGTGCTGAGGAGAAGTGGTCCTGCAGAAAGGCAAGGCCCTTTGGCTGTGATGGAGCAACCTACCAACAAAGAAAATCCCACTGCCTCTGCAAACGGAGCCATGCCCTCGCAAAGGGCTCCGTCCCTGGCTCTAACGATCCACCACGCAGTGCTCGCTTACACATCTTGCACAACACCTTGCTGTATGGGACAGCAGGGGGCTGCTCCTAATTCCAGGCAGAGGACAGAAGACAAAAACAAAACTTACGCTAAACAATCCAGGATAACTTGTCAGCAGTTTGCCTAATGGCAACATACTTAAAGGCAAA
This sequence comes from Ardeotis arabs, assembly GCA_011801015.1. Taxonomy (NCBI): domain Eukaryota; kingdom Metazoa; phylum Chordata; class Aves; order Otidiformes; family Otididae; genus Ardeotis; species Ardeotis arabs. The sequence goes on along the minus strand of JAAGAY010134188.1, from coordinate 505 downwards.
CTCAACAAAGTAAAGTGGAATTTCTTGCCCAGATGCATATAGGTCACAAATTTTTGTTCACAGAGAATTGGATAAAGGTGCTTCCAGGTTTCTGGTCTTGGTCAGCCTTTGATTCTCTGCTATAGTTTGGAGATCCATCTCCTTCCTAGACCATTTAAGGTTCAGTTGCCTTAAAACCCCTAGGTTCAGTGCTGGCTCTGCTGGATGAATAACCCCCTTTCCAGTTCCCCAAAGCCTTGCAGGTAGTACGTGCTTGCATTTTAACCTAGCTATATTTCCAACCTAGACTTGCGAAGACTCCAAGTAAATGCAGTAGACTTGGGTTAAGAATCATAGAATCTTTAGGGCTGGAAGGGACCTTTAAAGATCATCTAATCCAATTCCTCTGCAAGGAGCAGGGACATCTCCAACCAAATCAGGTTGTTCAGAACCTCATCCAACCTTGACTTGAATGTTTCCAGGGATGGGGCATCTGCCACCTCTCTGGGCAACCTGTGCCAGTGTT
>JAAGAY010134187.1:0-20622 GCA_011801015.1 Ardeotis arabs | reverse complement strand
CATGGTAATGAACAGCTGGCAGTGGGCATGCAATATAAGATGTGGTAGTGAAGAAGTTTGTTTCACTTCTGAGAATGTCTTTCCCCACAAGAAAAAAATTAAGACTTGTTAATATTTATGAATTAGTGTGCATTGTAATTGCAGTCAACAGAGCATTTTTTCATGCACAATGTAGCAGTATGCAGATTGTTATTGATTATTTTCCTTCTGCCTTCCGCAATTTCAATTTTAATGTTATCAGTTTTGATCTGCAGAAATAAAGATCAATATTACTTTGTTACCTCAGTCTGATTTTAAAAAACATTAGTAATGTTGAATTAATAAGCACCAATGAATTGCACAGGATTCATTTTCATAATCCTATTCTTATATGAGAGTATTTTATCTCCCTTTATCCCTCTCCTTCTGTAATAGTATCTCAACTTGTTGCATCTTCACTTCGCTCGAGGAGTAGCTACTGTTGAGTTATACAATGCTGTGAAGTCAGTAATACCATTTGAGAAGCAAGGTACTACTCTGAATTTTTAATGATTTGTGTTTAGTACTGATCACAAATTTACATGAATTGCTTAATTGATTTCAGTAAAAAGTAGATTTGTTCAGTGGATGCTTACAGGTTTGTATCATGGTTAGCATGAGGATGTTCCACATCTCACTGTGGCTGCTAGTTGGTACTGTAAAATACGCGCATTGAGCTACAAGGTTTAACAAAGCCTGAGTGTGACCAATGAAGTGTTTAATTCTATTTGGCTATGTGTCTGCTTTTAATTTTTTTATAGCAGTCTTTTTCAAATAACATCTCATAGTTCTAGAAATTTGGTTTTATTTTTAAACTCATGGTTGTAGTGCGGTGCAAAATGCTGTGATCCCTAATGTTGTTTTTTTTCTCCCTGGTCCTTATGTCATAAATGATCTCCTCTCGTTAGATAACTACCATTTTTTGGTAACTTGTTTAGTTATCAACATAATGACTTAAATCTCTAACCCATTATGACCAGCTACTGTAAAATTTTCAGCCCAGTCCTCCTATCTTTACTAATTTAAGTCGCACATTTAAAAATGGAATTTTCTATACTTCTTTGGTGGATTCTGAGTCTGATATAACTGGCCATACCTTTATACATATCCCATCTTCAGTCTGTGCTGTGTGAATCTTGTTTTATAAACTTACTAGTACATTGACTTAAATGCAATTACACTTCAGAATGATACAAAATAATGCATAGATGTATGCATATAATGCATACAATATTTTCCTATGTTAAGATTTTAAAGACCCAGTAATAATTTTTAAATTGGATAGTTTAGTTATATAAAACCTCTCTTAAATTGAAGTGTTAGAAACCTTATTCAAATGTCTGTGTACACAAACCTTTAATCTACAAAGTTTTACCTTCATTTAGACATGCAGTATGAAAATACTGGCTTCTGCAGTCAGTGCTCAGTCTGTCTTGTTTCAGAGCTGCCTGTTCTTTTTCCCCTAATCCGCACTGTTCTGAAGTCTTTTACCCTGAAATCATTCTTCACCCATCCCTTAACCCATAATGAACTCTGATAAGTGTGGTAAGTCAGTCATCTGCCTTTTCTATTGATGGTAACAAATTTAGTTCCCAGCTTAGTTAAAATGTATACATACAATATCTTCCGAATGCCGGGATACAGGCCATCCAGTACTAGAATTGTACATTTCTTTTCACTGACTGATTCCTTTCTACTTATTCTGGTGTCACTCTTCATTTCATTAATATTTCATTTTCTGCCTGCAGGAAACTTCTCTCTGATTCTGGCATGTTTCCCTCTTTCTCCCTAGTGAACATACTTGAGACAAAGAAATCTTTTAGCTTTGCAGCACTCTGTGCGTCATCTGTCATCAACTTGCCTCCATCCATCACACCAAGAGACTACAGTCTCCCTCAAAATCTTCCTGATCCTTATCTATTTGTAAAACCTTTTGTTTGTCCTTCTACCATTGACTAGACTTGTTTTGAAATTTTCCTTTCTACTGTGGTGTTTTTTGTTTTTACTGTTTTCACAGGTACATGTGTCTCAATTATAGCAATAATAGTATTTGACTACTGTTTGTAAGCACAATCTTGGGAAGAAAAAGAAAACATATAGTTAACAGCTGCAAATCCTTTAGGACTATATCTTCCTTTAGATTTTACACAAAACATTTATTGATTTTTCTGCAGTAGCAGAAAACTTGCCTTTTTTTAAACAAAGAAGCCAGAGTATACAGAATGCACAGTTCAATATAGTGCCCGGGTGAGAAGCTCAAGCACTCTGAATTACCTTAGCTACACTAAAGATCATGGCTTAAACAGCGCCCACTCGTTTGCATCAGGTGAGCTTATTGTTTGCCATGATCTTTTATGAAACCAGTGAAACCAAAAATATTTTGTTCAGTGACCAGAGAGCTGAATGAGGCTCAGATTCCTGACTGTGAATGTTAGCTACTGAAGATAATGAAAGAGAGGATCTGAATGTATCCTGACTGTGAACAGTGGCCAGTTATGTTCAGTTGCTTGCCTCTGCAAGAGTGTCCAATGCTCTCTTGAACATGAGTAATTTTAAAATTTCAGATGAAGAGACAAGATACACCAGTGGATTTCAAGCTTGTTCAAAAACTTATTTAATATCAACCAGCTCAGTTCTGCTACTAGAGTCTGATGTAGTGTACCAAACAGTGCCTGGATGTGAAGGACAGGGCAGGTGCTCCTGTACTTCATATAATGGATGAGCAATTTAGGATGAATATGTAAATTGTCAGTATGAAACTAAAAGTGTAGCCTTTACTGTCAATAGGTTCTCATGAGTCACATGAAAGAGTTTCAGCAGCCCTTGCAAGATGAGAGTTAGCGTTCTTTTCTCTGTGAAGAATCCCTGAGCTGAGCACTGCTAGAGGAGACAACCTTTAAGTAATAGTAAATAAGTTACATTTGACTTTTTAATAAATATTATATTTTTTGTTAATTTTACTGTCTCAGTGGCATCTTGATCTCGTCTTGTGGACAAAGATGTCAGTGCCTACCATCAGCTAGGGTAGACAAATACAGATCGAAGTACAGTCCTTACTGTAAAGAGCTAGGACTGTAGCTACCATAAAACAGGTGAAAAGCACATTTGTGGTGAAGTGCAAGCAAACTGGAAGACATTTGAGGTCAACTTTACAAGCAGTGATCACAGTATACCTGCTACCTAATCTTTGTCAAGGTTTTGCGTGGGTATCATCACAAATGAAAGACTCAAGGAGCAATCAGAGATGTACAATTAGACAGCTTTGCAAATGTTATTGGGAAACAACATATGAAAGACAACCCAGAGGAAATGTCAGAGGATGTTAGGAAACTGAGCAGTTGCATGGTGGAGACTGTAATTTTTACTTCAGAACTTTTCTTCCCAGGCAAGAATACTCTGTATGGCACTGGCTTCAAATTTCTTATTATCTTCTAAATCTTACATATCTGAATACTCATTATCACTGTCTTATAATATTGTTTTGATTAACTGATACGTCATCATCTTAAACTTGAATTTATGCAATTCTAAGATTTTTGCTGAAATCTCTAAGCCACCAACTGAATTATATTCTCAGATAACCCATTCTTTTGTTTAAGAATATATAGAGTTATATTGGAATGTATTTCTAATGTATACTAATATATATTCTAATGCATAAATATAATACATATAGTTAAGCCCCACCCTCACACCATTCAATTTCTAAGCCTACCTAAAACTATATTCAGAACTCGTCTACTGTCTCTGAAATGGACATTTTCCTAAAGAAATTGTGTGTCCATATGTAGAATTACAGAATCAGTGAATAGTTGCGGCTAGAAGGGACTTCTGGGTATCTAGCCCAATCTCTCAGCTCAAAGCTGGGTAAGCTACAGCAGGTTTCTCAGGGCTGTGTCCAGCTGGGCTTTGAATACCTCCATAGATGGAAGACTCCACATCTCTCTGGCCAACGTCTTTCAGTGCTTGATCACCCTCACAGTAAAAAAACCCCAACAATTCTAATGTTTAAATGCAATTTCCTGTATTCTGCCTATTGTTTGTTCCTATTGCCTCTTTTCATGTTACTGAATATCACCAGAGAGAGTGTGGCTCCCTCTTCTTTACTTGTCCTCATCAGACATTTATACACACTGATAACATCCGCCTAAGTCTTCTTTTTCCCAGGCTAAATAGTCCCAGCTCTCTCAGCCTCTCCTCATATGGAAGATAGTTCAGTTCCTTCATCATCTTTGTGGACCTTTGCAGGAGTCACTTTAGTATGTCTGTGTTTCTCTTGTGCTAAGCAGCCCAGAACTGGACACAGCATTCCAGGTGTGGCCTCACCAGTGTTGAGCAGAGGAGAAGGATCACCTCCAATAACCTACTGTCAATGTGTTCATAATACAAGCAGGATGTTGGTGGCCTTTTTTTTTTGCCACAAATGTGCATTCCTGAGTCATGGTCAACTTGACCACCAGGAGCCTTGAGTACTTCTCTGCAAAGCTGCTTTCCAGGCAGTCAGCTACCTGATGGTTCTGGTGCATGGGTACAGGAATTTGCATGTCTCGTGTGACCAGGTCCTTCTAATCTCATTTCTATATTTTAAGTCTCTTTTACATTTCCTTCCTGAGATTCCTGTTTCACATACAAAATCTTGAGTTTGGGATTTTACATTACATACTTTTTGAAGATTTGTCATGTGTGAATCAGATTCTGTGATTAGCTAACCCAAATTCTAGGGATATTCAGATACAGATTTGATTTCTTACCTCAAATTATTTTTATTTCAGATAGTATAATTAAACAATGGTAAAATGTTTTCTGATTCATAGTTTCAGCCAAAGATTCTGCAATCTTAGCCCATATCTGTGTTTATGGAAGACTGAGAACAGATCAGAGTTGCACATACCCCTTACTGAGAGAGCACTCCTTAAGATAAATACCCTGATGGTTCTCACTATCTAGCTTTTTACATTGTCCTCTTACACTTACTGACTTTATTGTTGATTTTCCACAAAAAATATATTGGGAAACAACTCTTCTGTACCCTTCTATACCTTTCAAGGGACTTAAGAGCCCCTTGAGTTTCCTAGCAGAAGACCAGACTGAATGACATGCACTACCATGTTATCATGACACTTGTTGTTCTCATGCATGGTATATTTCTTCAAAAACCCCATGGTCTAGGCAGAAAATTCGGGCCTATCCTTTATAGTAATGTGATATTGCTGTGTCAGGTCTGCTACTGCAGTAGCTGGTAACCCGGAGGATGTGGTGCCTGGAGGAAGTACGCTCTGTCTGTGGTTGGAGAACTGTCAGTGCCACAACTTTGTCAAACTCTTGCAAAACAAGTTAGTGTATGAAGTAGCTGTTATCTGCTTGGCCCAGCAGGGCCAACTAATCCCAACTAATTAGGGATTAGGAAATTAATAGAAACACACAAGCTCAGGAAGGGCAGCTTTTTCAGGGAGGCATTCGACATTCTGAGAAGTCCTCAGCAGGCTGACATTTGTTGTGTGAGTGGCAAAATGCCATCCTGGGAGGGAGAAGTTTCACTGGATAACCATACTCTTCACTGGAGATTGAAAGGCAGAAGTTCCTCCTGCTATGTGCAGACAACAGAGAACTTCTAGTACTAATACCATGTCACCAACTTGCCTAGGGACACCACCCAGGAGCAGTAAGGCACCTCTCTCCAGTGTCAGATAAATTGCAGGCCTGGACCATAATGAGGCCCTAAGACACTGATGTCTGTTCAGGGTTTCCATCACCCACTTCCAGTGTGGTCTGGCCAGATACCAGACTACCTGCTCCTCCCAACCTGAGCCCACCATCACTTACCAGACATCCACTATTTGATGCCTAGAGACATTCATTAGATCATAGCTAGATTTTCAGCTAAATTGGTTCTCCAGTTGCCTTGGTTGATGTGGGTAAAGACACAGACTTCTTGGATTACTTGCTCCAAAAGCTTACTCCAGCACTATTGGGAAAGGCCTAAATATGTTGGACGATGAGAAGCAGCAGAACATTGGTGAGTCTTTTTGTGTCTCTTCAGTTTGAGGAACTGGAGGCAAGGCATAAGGAATAAAAGCAATACAGTTTTTAGATTTTGCTCACAGCAGAGAAAAATGGGACAAAGTTGGGATATATACTCCCACAAACAAACCTTTCCCCAACTTCACATTGTCGCAATTACCTCGAGGGCCCTTGGATAAGAAATTATTGTATAAATTATGTGTTTTAAAATATTACTCCTTGTTAACAGTCTCACTGTTTGTATCTGGCAGCAAGTAATGTTTGTATTCTTTAAAACTGTTTAAAAAAACCCCAGTATGGCTATTTTCTGGACTTAATGAGATTTGGACTTTAAATCTATCCTTTCCTTCTCTCACCCTGGAAGACAAATGCCATCATCGTATGCCCTTATTCTGGGTCAAGCTCTTAGCTTCTCATATGTAAAAAAGCATCCTCAGATGACTCTGAAAGAGTGATTGGACCAAGAGTATGTTTGCAAGATAGAGCAGAGGCATCTGGCACCAGAGCTGGGGAGCATGTGGAGGGAGGAGAAATGCTGGAGTGTGGCTGGATGACATCCTCCACTGAGGCGCTCAGAGTTGGCAGGTGGTTGGGGCAACTGTCTCTTGCTCCATGCTAGGTGGTGAGCACAGCAGTGATTCCTACTCACTGCTTTCACAGGTTCAGAGTCATACTTTTAGCGTGACTACTGGAGGAAGGCCAGATAGAAACAGATGGGTAGGGAAAGATGTGTGTGAATATAGATGGTGGAGATGGCATAAACCATCATGCAGAGGAGCCCAGGGTACAGTTAAATAATGTTTTATAAAACTTACTTTTTTAGCAGTTGCATGGGCTGGGAATCTGTCCATTTCCACTGTAACATGTATCCTAACCCTTGCAGGTGGATAGGAAAGAGTACAGGAGAGAAGAAAAGGTTTAACTGCTTGATGTTGAGTCTTATTAATGAATGAGCAGGGAATTTCAACATGGGTTGGATGGTCTTGACCTACTTTTTATGGTAAAACTTGGAAGAGTTTTTTAAGCTTGGAGGACAGTAAGTGGAGAAAAGTGGGATATAATTGTTGGGAGAAGAGGAGGATAGATTTAGAAGGAATGGTGAAAAAGGTGAGTTGACAACAAAAGAGATTTTCATCTTTGAAGTAGGTAAGTTAACAGTTGTGACACTAGGTGTGGATGTGGAAGAATGAACTCCCCAAGGTACTTACAGTTTGGATTTGCATCACTTTTGTTTCTGAAGCAATGTCTATCAAAATTTTACTTAAATTTGTCAACAAATAGGTGAGAGCCTTTCAAAGACTACAGTGAGACAGGGTAAGTGGGCACACGGACTGTGAATTGCGCAGTAGGCCACTGCAAACTTGGTGATTTCTGATGTTGAGTCAGTTTTGTGGGAAGTGCTAGCAGGTCTTGTGCTGTCATAGTAGGTTTCAGCTCTGGCCCCAGGCCCCACAATGCTCTGCAGCGAGCGTGATGACGGTTTTGTCAGACTCAAACTGCTTTGCCACAGGCCATCTTCCAGGGGTTAAGACAACCTACGTCTCTACTGGGATGGGGTCCCGAGGTAGGTATACTATCTCTTTAGTGCCACTACTAAAATTGATGTAGGTGGTCTTTCATATTCTGGTTAGTGACTCATTGAAAGGACATCATGAACTTGTAATGCTAATTGTGGATGACCAGTGCTGTTCAGACAGTGAACCTACCTCTGGTGGTGTAAGTCTGTTCCTGCCTAGGCTTCAGTGGGACCTCATCTCTTGTCTCCGTATCATAAATACCTGGTTGTCACACAGGACAAGTCACAGGCAGCTGAAAGACAGGAGTGGACAAGGCTCTTTACTGAGGATTCAGTAGTGGTTCAGGGCTTTGGATGTGCAAAATAGAAGGGGGAGATGCACCAGGTGCTACAAAGGCCTTTCTAAAGGATACAAGAGAGCTTGTGGCATAGATACCACTGCTGGTGTTACCTCATTCCTCGTCCTCAGGTGCCCTAAAAATGCCTGCAACATAAACACATATGGGATATTCCCATCTGGGAAGCATTCTTCATGCTGATGTAACCAAGGTGGTCTCTCAGCTGAATATATGAGCCGGAAACAAGAAAAGTTCTTGTAACTGGGGTATTGCAAAGTTTTGTATCTCTTTTACCATGAAAAAGTAAGCCTTACCAAAATATTAGTGCAAAAGGTAAGGTAACTGTTTTGTCTGCCTCCACACAAGGATTTCCAGTTGAATGGAGTTGAGTGACAACGGAAGCCAAAAAATTGCAAAGCAGCAGATGCATTCTTCCCTTGTGCTGAGATGGCCAGGCATCTCTTGTACCAGATCAGTTTTGCACATAGGTCAAGATGTTTGAGAAACACACATTGCTTCTTTTCTTGTAAGACTTTAAAAGTTTTGATGGTAGAAGACAAATATGTTTTCCACACTAGGACTTACAGAGTTCAGATCTGCTTTTCTATAAAGTGTGTTTATCAGTGCTTTAAAATACTGTAGTTAATCTGGCTTCTAAAGATGTTCTTTGACGTATTATAATGTTGGTGGTTTTTTATAATAGAATAATTATAATATAAAGAAAATACCCCTGGCTCAAGCCTGGGATTAATTATATGTGGGTGCACTTTATGTTGACATGAACATCCACTTAGATGCTTCCTTGTGATTCAAGATAAGCTGAAGGACAGTCTGTATTGCTGCCCAAATTAAGATTTCTGGTTTAAATTTAGCATCTTAGCTATATAACAATACATATGTTTGTTTCTGTAGACAGAACAAAGGAATGTGTTTCCACAGTTACACCAAAACAATGGAATAAAGGCAATAAAGCCTTCTGTTCTGTCTTGTGTGTCTCTGTGGCACATCTCTGCTTAAAACATTATGGAAGGAAACTCGTGCTTGTGAAGCAAGTAGACACTATCAGCATCTTACTGTCACAAGGAAAACATAACCTTAAATATGTTCTCATCATTACACCTCACATTAGTGGACTACTGAAAATACACTTCAAGTATTTTGATTCCTAGTTTCCTTCGCTAAATGTTAATTAAAAATCTTTCCCTAAAATAAGTATGGAATGTAGCAGCATACTTAATTTCACATATTTTCTTCTCTCTTGGTGCTAAACAGCAGTGAAAGTTTGTGTAATTCATGTATTTATAGCTGAATGCTCATAATAGACTATGCTTAATAAACTGATCCACAGAGTATAAACTGCACAAACTTATGTGCTGGGGACACAATTTACATCATCTTTCAGAACTGCTAACAGACACACTGGGCTATTTGTATTTTTGTTTAGTGCTCTATTTGTTTTTGGCGTGTTGGCAATATTTACTAACAACAGTATATAAGGCGACACAATTCATATAACTGTTGCAAACAGTGAGGATACAGGCTACAGTTTTATTACTGGTAATAATAAAGGAAATGGCCCGCATGAAATGAGTGCAAAGACCCCAAATAATAAGTCAGTGTATAATTCCTAAAATATATTATTCTGGACCAATTAAATAACCTACATCCCCTTCAAAGAAAATAAAAGCATCAGACACAGAGCAAAAGCATTAGAATTTAAGAGTGTGATGGTCAGGGGTTTATTCCCTGAAGAAAATGAGTAGACTTTCAGAACATGCCCAAATTAAACTCTGGAGTGATGCCAATACTGCAGAGTCCTTAAGAGAGATCAAAGAGGTAGCCTAGCAGCTTTCACCTTTGCTGTGCTGTGTCTCCTCTTTATATCTTGTTCCGGTGATGTTAACTTAATTCCCAAGTGAAGCACTGAGATCTGACCCACAGGAATCATTCAGACTGCATGTTACCTATCTGATGTGGATTATCTGATGTTACTGAGTAGAGCAATTTTATCTTATATCCTTGAATACCATGGCGGTAAGCATACTAGATATAAATACGTAGTCAGAGAAAAGCTATTTTACTCACTGATTTTATCTGTTCTGAAAGATATACTTGCAAACTCTCTGTTTAAAAATAATTTCCAAAAGCTCCGATGTTGTCTTTAAAAACATTCACCACCACACCTGGACCTGAGAGATGCTATTCTCATTAAGACATGAGCAGGTTTGTTAAGGAAGGGAAGTTCAGGTGGATCAAGTAAGAAAAACAGTAAACTATTTTACAATCTTTCTTACTTGAATGCATGTTGTCTACACACTATTGTTTATTTATAAGAGACATTGAGCATCTCTTACCAACATTGTATGCCTATTAATGCTAGCACACTATGCTAACATATCCTCAAAGCACTTAAATTTAAGACAATACAAGCAGATATTCTTCCTCCCTGATCCTCCAAAGTTATTATGAACAACTTATTTGTAAATGGAAAATGGTACAGAATACCCCAGTACACACTGTATGCCTCACTTATGCTTAGAACAGTTGATTTTGAAATACCGGTAAGCTTGTCAATATTATTATAGAATCATAGAATGGTTAGGGTTGGAAGGGACCCTCAAGGATCATCTAGTCCAACCCTTCTGCAAGGAGCAGGGACATCTCCAACCAGATCAGGTTGCTCAGAGTCCTGTCCAACCTGACCTTATATGTTTCCAGGGATGGGGCATCCACCACCTCTCTAGGAAACCTGTTCCAGTGATGTACCACCCTCATTGTAAAAAATTTCTTCCTAATATCTAATCTAAATCTATCTCCCTCCTCTCCTGCCTGACCAATCTGGTGGCGTTCTATGACGGGGTCACAGCATCGGTGGACAAGGGACAAGCAACAGATGTCATCTACCTGGACTTGTGCAAAGCTTTTGACACTGTCCTGCACGACATCCTTCTCTCTAAACTAGAGAGGCATGGGTTTGAGAGATGGACCACTCGGTCGATAAGGAGTTGGCTGGACGGCTGCACTCAGAAAGTAGTGGTCAACGGCTCAATGTCCAAGTGGAGACCGGTCACGAGTGGCGTCCCTCAGGGGTCCGTGTTGGGCCCGGCCCTGTTCAACATCTTTGTCAGCGACATGGACAGTGGAATAGAGTGCACCCTCAGCAAGTTCGCCAGTGACACCAAGCTGTGTGGTGCCGTCGACACGCTGGAGGGGAGGGATGCCATCCAGAGGGACCTGGACAGGCTGGAGAGGTGGGCCCGTGCCAACCTCATAAAGTTCAACCAGGCCAAGTGCAAGGTCGTGCACATGGGTCATGGCAATCCCAGGCACAAATCCAGGCTGGGCAGAGAATGGATGGAGAGCAGCCCTGAGGAGAAGGACTTGGGAGTGCTGGTGGACGAGAAGCTCAACATGAGCAGACAATGCGCCCTTGCGGCCCAGAAGGCCAACCGCATCCTGGGCTGCATCAAGAGGAGCGTGGCCAGCAGGTCGAGGGAGGTGATTCTGCCTCTCTACTCTGCCCTGGTGAGACACCACCTGGAGTACTGTGTCCAGTTCTGGAGCCCCCAACATAAGAAGGACATGGACCAGTTGGAGAGGGTCCAGAGGAGGGCCACGAAGATGATCAGAGGGCTGGAGCACCTTTCCTATGAGGACAGGCTGAGAGAGTTGGGGCTGTTCAGCCTGGAGAAGAGGAGGCTCCAGGGAGACCTAATAGCGGTCTTCCAGTACCTCAAGGGGGCCTACAAGAAAGATGGGGAGAGGCTGTTCAGTAAGAGCCTGTTGTGATAGGACTAGGGGTAATGGTTTTAAAATAGAGGGGGGTAGATTTAGATTGGATATTAGGAAAAAATTTTTACAGTGAGGGTGGTAGAACACTGGAACAGGTTGCCCAGGGAGGTGGTGGAAGCCCCATCCCTGGAAACGTTCAAGGCCAGGCTGGATGAGGCTCTGAGCAACCTGATCTAGTCGGGGCTGTCCCTGCTCCTTGCAGGGGGGTTGGACTAGATGACCTTTGAAGGTCCCTTCCAACCCTAACCATTCTATGATTCTATGATTCTATTTTGAAACCATTACCCCTAGTCCCCGTACTGAAGAGTCTCTCCCTGTCTTTCCTGTAGGACCCCTTGAGGTACTGGAAGGCTGCTATAAGATCTCCCTGGAGCCTCCTCTTCTCCAGGCTGAACAGCCCCTTCAGGAACTTGTGACTGACTGTTTAGATTGTATCTTATAACTCAGTTTTATGAATAGCTGGGGATGTTTAGTGTTTGCAAGATCAGGTTAGAATGATTAATCTTAGTTATGCACATTTCCTGTTAAGTTATGCAAGTCTTGACCTATAATAGAGTTTGAGATGACACGGGGTTTGACCAGGTTAGGTTTCCTTGCAGGGACAGATATTAATGCACAGCTGAATCCAGATACTCAACAGCAAAGGTCTTGTGGTCCAATGTTGGAGCAGCTTGAGATGTATAACTTCCACTGAAATAAATGGAACTAATAGACGCTGAATAAGGGCTGTTGTCTTGTAATTGGTACAAGACTTGAAAACAGATATCTAAATCTTTGCAGATCAGTTCTTTTTATTGAGTTTTTAACCTTTATTACTATTTTTTTCAAGTTTTGGCAAATGTGCACATGCTTAATTTACTACGATAATCATTTATTTTTAAGAAGCACATTAAAGTTGATTTGCCAATAATTGCAGATTGGAGCCTTAGAGTGTATTTCACCTCTGTAAAATGGTAGTCACAGGACTGAGGCCACCATATTGTTGTACAAATTGTCACGATAATTGCTATTTCTGGTTCTTGTTACAATGCATGTCACAAATAATGGATTAAACTTATGACTTTTTCTCACTGTTGGTCCTAGTTTTTGTCACTGCAGCCAGAATATATTGTTAGAGACAAACATTATTATTATTAGAGACAAACAGAGATGCCAACCCTTAAAAACTGAACATAATTCATTTTTTTTTTGTCACGAATTTATATAAGAAGAAAATCTGGCAGATGATTAAACCCTCATTATTGAATAAAATAATTTAATATTGCCTCACATAATTATGATGACTGAAAATATAATCACTCTTGTTCATTTTTTGGTAGCATACATTCTAATATTGCTCTATATTGTGTTAAGGTAAACTGATGCATTTGAAAATGTCTATTTGCAAACGGTAAACTGCAGTGGTATTTTGGAATACATCTGGTACATGTTTAAGACAAAGTTTAAAAAAATATAAATTGTGTAATATTATAGCTGGTAGGAAGTTGGACTGATTTTAAATTTAATTTGCCTTTTAATGTCAGTCATCTTTAAAAAAAAAATGCTATGTAATGACAGTCATCTTTATTGTCACCAGGGATTGAATTAGAGACAGAGAGTGAGCATTTAGAATTTGAAATAAAAAGAAGTAAGGCTGCAATCTGTCACCCTTTAAAAATCAGTGGAAGTGTTGCTTCTGACTTTGGTGAAAAGTGGATCAGGAGAGTGAACAGGCATCAGCTGTGGCAAACTCATTTTTACAGAGCAATCATGAAGAGTGAGGCAGCTTGCATGCTGCAAAGGGAATTCCACCAGTAGTCTTATTAAGTAATAATGAGTGGTTAATCAGATAGAGGAAGGAGAAATGGGAAGACTTATAAGAACAAAAAGTGTACTTTAAAGGAAACACAGATGTGCTGAGAAGGAAGAAGGAAAAGCACTTACGAGCTTACTGGGAGAAGGCATTGAAAAACATAGTGCAAAGGGAAAAAGGATGGTGAAAAATGGTGTGCACTGGAAAGGAGGATACTGGAAGGAAAGATGGCTAGTAGGATAAAACAAGGACTGTAGAAAGTTGAAAACCAGCAATGATGATGTCCTTTCCTGCCAGGAGCAGCACCTCAGGAACCTTGATTTCCAGAACAAATGAGTAAAATCACAAGCTCTGGAAAGGGATAAACAAATCACCTCACAAAAGTAGGAGAGGAAATCTGGGCCGTGTTGACCTGTGGAAGTAGGTAGGGAATTGAAAGGAGGATTTCATACACTACCAAAATATACTGCTGGTATATTTTTAAATGTGTGAAATTTTTATTTTTTTTCTGCCAAGCTAGCAAAAACTCATGTGCTCATTTGGGATCTCCAGTTGCTCAGCTTGTTAAAAATCTAGAGAGAACATTGACCAGAAACACTCAGTAGACTAGCTTCCTGAACTTTAACCTCACTTTTAACTCCACTAACTCTTCAAGGCATTATACATGACATCTCTGTGTACTTAAGAACAAAGAATGCTAACTGCTGCTGACACGAAAGCCAAAATTTATCCGTGCTATATCTAGAATGAGTACTACCAGAGACAAATTTTCCCCTGTATACTTAACTCATGCATTCAGTGTGAAGTTCAGTTTTTCCTGACATTATTAACTCTGCTGTGCTGCTAGAACTGGTTGATACTACAGGGCCTGTAGGTCGTATTCCCCATTTATTTCTGTAACCGTTGAAGTCTGTGCCTAGACTTGTGAACAATTTAAGAATTAAATCTAAACTGTTCAGTGCATTATTTCAAGTTTCATAACTACAGAAATGTTGAAAAAATATGAAAGATTGGCAATTTTAGTTAAGAACGACTAGGAGGTAGGACTACCATCAACACCCCCCACCCCATACCTGCCCCCTCAGGAGAAATTAATAGTGAACTAGGTATTAAGAGTTGTCCTGGGAACTGCTAACTAGCCCCAGTTCAGTTCACAGCAGAGCATTAGCTCTGAATGGCACCACCTTGTCAGACTACATAAGATGCACAAGAGTAATGTGAGGTGAAAGAGAAGCAGAAATTGCTGAATTTAGTTTCAACTTATAAATGACAATTAAAAGATGATTAAAAAAACCCAAGAATTTATTTCCTTGAGAAAGTCTTAATTATGGGGCCAACTTCTACACAGCTTAGACTAGCTCCTATAATCTGAATGCTAGGACCTGTAGAAAGTCTATTAGCTGCAGGCTGTTTTAACTTGTCTTTCACTATCTATTTAAAATACAAGTTTTCCAGCTTTGTCTTCAAATTCCACATGTTGTGTGGATAAAACAAGGTTCATAGCCAAGATCTCGTGAGAGTTGTCTGCCTCTGTTCTCTTATCAGGTTTTCCGATAGTGAGGTTCAGACATCTATCCAAATACAAATCTGTGATATGTCATATTCAGATATCGCCAGACAGAATAGGCAGGTAGTTATGAGGCTTATCCAGTCTCCTTAACTTCACCAAAAACTGATGTTAACATCATGTGCCTTTCTTGGGCATGGTAACGGTGGTCAAAATGACTCAAGCTTTATTGGAAGTTGGCTGATGAGTAAAGCAGATGGAAAACCAAGATTTATGTCTTTCTGGAAATACCTCTATATCAGAGTCACTTTTCTCAAAAAAAAGTATGCAAAATAAATTTCTGTCAAATGAATTATCAGTGTTTTATTATTTTCCATTTAAAGGAACATATTTGTGTCTTGAGGAATTTTGTTCAGAAACAGTACAGTAGTGCACTGTGTCCATGTGCACCACCATTGTTTCTCAGAGAAGTCAGAGTTCAGGAATTTCATGATACATCTTCCTCTAGGGAACAGTGTCCTTGTCTAGAGTATATCTTCCATTGTCCCTTGCAATTATGGTAGTCCTGTGATGCCTCAAAGCTACTGATCTAGATGACAGAATAATATGAGTGGGTTTTAGTTTCCTGAACCCAAAACAATTTAAATAATATTGCTATCCAGAGCACCAGTAAATATTATGAAGATCACAGTGTTTTACTTTTGAGGTTCTTCTATGTGCCTTCTTGGGAAATACTGATTAAAGTCATACTTCTAGTTGACAGAAGAGTCCCATGCTGATTTAGGCACCTGTGACTTCTTAGGCTCCTCTTACTATCTGACTTGTTTTCCCACAAACCCTTCCCTCTAACTTCTGAGATACCTTGTAATTTCTTTTGATAGTTAGGGTGCATTTCATAATTACTGCTGTATTAGCTGCATTCTTATGGACTGAAACAATATACCAAATTTTGATGTTCATGATAAGAAATCTGAGGTTGGCAAAGTAGACAAGTGAATATTCATTGACTAAAAGAGTCGGTAAAGGTTTTGCCTGACAAGATCACATGGTAGGATAAACTCTAGAATAGTTAAAGGGGAGCCTGTTGTTGTGGAATCTATTTGTATCATTGATACAGGGAGAAAAGAATAAAGAGATCCTTAAAATCTGAGTTTGAACTGATAAAAGAAAACTAAATGTAAAACTAGACTCATAGTTCGTTCTGAACAGATTCAACCAAACAGGGACAAACTCAAGGTCTCAAAGTGCCGTTCATCATCTGGGTGAGTATGTATCTCAATGGGATCCATTCACAATCGGGACATTTCAAAACCGTATTGGAAACTGTCTGTAGCACATAGCATAGGGAGCCTTCTATTTTGTACTCCCTTTGTTCAGAGCATCCAGTAATCACTGCGTATACTAATTATGTGATGTTATCCTTATCTTAGACCTAGCAGTAATGAGACTGATGCAAACCCTTCCTCAGTGCGATAGGGTGGAGAAAGCATGCTCCCAGCTGTGCTTCGGATTGGACACTTTACAGCTCTGCTGGATCCTTAAAAAGTGCGTGGAGGGAACAGCTTCTGTCCTTGGTTCATAGTCAGAAACTCCAGACTGTAATTATACACATCAGCAAGACAGATGAACTTGGCAGCAAGAACTCCTGTTTGTCTTTTCATTATGGCTAAGTAGACTGGATGAAACTGATGCAATTGTTACCTCGATCTGTCTTACTATGATCTGACCTCTTTCCACACTGGGGCTGATGGGAGAGCAACAGTACGACTGTGACAGGTCAGTTAGTTAGGATAACATTCATTGGGGCCATCATGATGGTGATGTCAGGCCATCTCAAACATACCTTCCTGAGTAGTGCTGATTACTTCCAGTAAGGCAAATTCTGTTTTGTGAAAGAATTTGAAAATTTTGGCTTTTATTCTAGTGAAGATGGATGTAAATTTGAAATACCAAAATCTGTCTGGGAAAAAATATCATTCTTTGAGTAAATAGATTTTGATATTTGTGTAATACTTTAACCTGTGGTTATTATGAGCACTTTAACATTATAATTGCAAGACAGCTGCATTGTTTGTGTGTTGGTTAAAAATCATTCTCTTTCTTTCTTTTTCTAAATTAAAATATGTTTGTAGATGGGCTTTTGAAACAAGATAAGTCTAACTATAACATGATGAAAAAAACAGAAAATATTCATTAATGGTCTTTTGGAGAGTCTTTTTACCTTTCTCAGAGGACAGGTACAAGGGAACAGCCAGTACATTTGAAAACTCATAATCATAATGAAGGAAAAAAAAAAAAGAAACAGCAAAAGGGAAGAATAGAATTAATTTTCTTAAAAACTTTCCTTGGTGAGTCAGATTAATATCTGCCATAATTGCTGGCAGAGGGTAATTGGACTTTCCTCGTCTGATTCCATTTTCCCATATTTAAAAAAAAATAAATAATACTGCCTTTGTAGTAGTGCTATTTGACTTGTTAAAATGTGGCTTACTTACACATGAACTTAATCTTACTTACATAAGTTTCCTGCAGTCTGGGACTAATACCGTTTAACAAGTTAAATTAACTGTGTTGATGCTGATGGATTCACTGGTCAAATTAAGTACATTTTATATTGCATCTCCTGCTTATCCATTCTTCTTTGGTAGCTGATTGAGTTGTATTTAATAGTACATTTCTGGACCAACTTTGTCAACAGGACTTCCAGATCATTGAATGAGTTGCATTGTTTCAACTGGAACTAAGATACAGTCTAAGTGAAGTCAAGGGGCAATGAAAAATATTCAGCACTGTTAAGTCAGGGCACATGGGTTGGGGCAATCCCAGGTACAAATACAGGTGGGACGGAGAATGGATTGAGAGCAGCCCTGAGGAGAAGGACTTGGGTCCTTGGGGACCTTTAAAGGTCATCTAGTTCAACTTCTTTGTCAGGAGCAGGGACATCTCCAGCCAGATCAGGTTGCTCAGGGCCCCATCCAACCTGGCCTTGAATGTTTCCAGGGATGGGACATCAACCACCTCTCTGGGCAACCTGTTCCAGTGTTCCACCATCCTCATTGTAAAAAATTTCTTCCGTATGTCCAGTCTGAACCTACCTCTCTCTATTTTAAAACCATTACCCCTCGTTCTATCACAAAAGGGCCTGGTAAAGAGTTTCTCCCTATCTGTTTTATAAGCCCCCTTTAGTTACTGGAAGACTGCCAAAAGGTCCCCTCAGAGCCTTCTCCAGGCTGAACAGCCTCAGCTGTCTCAGCCTGTCTTCATAGGAGGAGTGCAAAAGCAATGCAAATTGACCTTTGAAATAAAGTTCTTTGTTAATATATATCAAATCATTTCACAGAAAAAGTAAGCATTGCTATTACCATTATATAGATGGGGAAATTGAGGCATATAAAGATAAGGTCATTTGGTAAAAGTAATCCAAGAACCCACCTCCAAAAGTAAGACCAGAACATCCACCACCTGAATCTCTGTGCTCAGTTCACTGGGTCACATTGCTCTGTTTTCTTCAACAGAAGTCCTGTGCCAATTAATTCTAATTATTCTGTCCTTCATTCACCCTTTCTTCAGGAGATAACCCAAAACTGACTCAATCTAGTGAGTCTTTCTGGTGAGGTTGTTTGATTTTGGATAAATGATGTGATAGTTGGTAATAGATTTACATATTATATTTTGTGGAAAAAATACTCTATTTACGCCCCTCATGCCTCTGAAATCATATGGCCAAATACTGTAGCTCAGGATATTTATGAATAATAAGTAAGTGTTATAGATTTGCAATCAATTCAGAGGTCTCATTCTTGTAATTCATACAGGTGGATATTATTGTATTCATAGAGTTTGAGGACTGGATCAAAAATTAAGTAAAAGCAATACGAAATCCTAAATCTTAAGCTTGGACCTTTACTGAGACTTCTACATGGAAGCATTTTTCCTTTGATTTGAGTTAATTCAAATCCTATTAAATGAGATCATTGAAAAAAAGGAGAAAAGGTGGAGGAAAAGACAGAAATTAAAGGTTATACAACCCAAGTGTCTGGCATGTCATGCGGTTTAAGTAAGATGCAATGCTAAACTCACTCTTCCCTGTCTCTGTTTAACTCTTAATTTCCAGTATTTAATAATTTAAGCTGATTTTGTAAGGAAATGAAGCTCATGAAATCTCCCTTTCTCTGTTTCACTCCCCTCTACAGCAATAACTCTTGAAACTTCACATCAATTTTTATTCTACATCAGTAGAATAAAAGTCTTTAACTTAGAAGAAGTTGGTCTTACGAATTGGTCGTGGAAACTGGTGAGTCAGTGAAGGAAAGAGACCCACTGAGGTAAAGTCATGCAGAACTCAGATATCCTGTATTCTGAGAGTCTGGCAGGCTAAAATCACACACATGCCCACCTGCTCATCAGCGTGCCAGAAGGGTAATGGATTTGGAAAGTTAGACTGAATCAACTTAGTTCCTACTGCAATTCAGAATGACTCTAGGAAGCTACATCAGAGCTGAATTTTGCTCAGACGCGTTAGAAAGGATTCAGTAGCTCTTTGAAGTAATTGCAGTCATAATAAGTGTGGTTTGGGCTTGATGGTAGCAGAGACTTCTCAAAGAGTAGCCAAAATGAACTAACAGGTCATGTCTCAAAAGCAATATACCTATCTGCAGAACAGCTGGAGTAAGCAACGAGACAGACTGTTTAAGGAAAGGCACCTCAGTGAACTCAAGAGACGAACAAGTCAGTTGCCATACAAAGCAAACAGAGAAATATAACTCAAAGCTAATGAAATGAGAACAGAAGGTGAAGTATAAAGGTATTGGACTTTTACTTTAAATATCTTCTAGTAACTGACCCTGAAAGCACAACCAAGTCAGTTTAGACATGATCTGTAGAAACCGAGAAATAAGCTAGGTGAACGTAAGGCTTCATAGCCGTTTCTGTAGCTACTCTTGTTCTATATTATGTGTTGGATTTTTTAATATTTTAACTTAATCTCCTTTGAAATAGGATTAGGTTAAACTACAGGAAACAAACAAAATCCCTTCAAAATGCAGAATACCTATTCTTGGCCATTTTCTTATTGCTGTGGTTTAACCCCAGGGGACAGCTAAGCAGCACAACAAATACTCACTTTCCCTCTGCCACGTTCAGTGGGATGGGGGAGGAGGAAAGGAAGAGTAAAAGCAAGAAAACTTGGGGATCAAGAGTTGTTTGGTTTTTTTTTCAAATGTTTAGAAAGGGAAGGAGAAGTGGAAGAAGAGAGAAAGAAAACAAAACAAGTGATGCAAAGGCAATCGCTCACCACCTCCCACAGGCACCCTTACGCCCAGCCAGTTCCCAAGGAAAAGATAGCTAACCTCCCTAAACTCCATCTTTTCCCTTTTATTGCTGAGCATGATGTGATACGCTATGGAATCTGTGTTTGATTAGTTTGAGTCATCTGCCTGGTTGTGTCCCCTCCCAACCTATTGCGCATTCTCCACTCTATTCACTGGTGGGGGCAGATTGAGAAATTGAGAAGGCCTTGATGCTGTACAAACACTGTTCAGCAAAAACTAGAACATTAGTGTGTTATCAGTACTGTTTTGATCAAAAATCTAAACCACAGCCCCATATGAGCTTCTATGAAGAAAATAAATTCTATCCT
>JAAGAY010134185.1:0-19322 GCA_011801015.1 Ardeotis arabs | reverse complement strand
AGGGATGTTTTACCAGGGCCTGTTGTGATAGGACAAAGGGTAATGGTTTTAAACTAAAAGAGGGTAGATTTAGACTAAATATAAGGAAGAAATTTTTTACAGTGAGGGTGGAACAGGTTGCCCAGAGAGGTGGTATATGCCCCATCCCTAGAAACATTTAAGATCAGGGTGGATGGGGTTCTGAGCAACCTGGCCTTAGTGAAAGAGGGAGCTGGACTAGATGATCTTTAAAGGTCCCAATCAAAACAAATTTGTGATATGAACCTTATTTCAGTAAACAAGCAAAACTGAACACCTGAATTATTTTCAAAAGGAAAATTAAATAGAAATATATCTGTATAATAGCAGCAGTACCTGAAGTATAACCTAACCAAGTAGATTTAATACCAAAAATCTAACAGCAAACGGCAAGTCCAGGCCTATACAGATTTCTACAGCATATAACACAGTAAACAGAATTTAAATGAAAAATGCTTTTAATGAAGAAATTCTATAATACACATTATTTAGCATAGCACCAAGAGTATTAAGTGTTAGTTCTAACCTTAACCACTTCCAAACAGCAGCGATAGGCTTCAGTTTTTATGGTCAGGAAAGGATGAGACAATAGATGGAGAAGCACCTTCTGACCCTCAGCCTGGAGCAATGAGTTAGCCTCAGCAGACTTCCAACTAAAAATGACAAATAATTAATTTAAATATTATTTATTTTACAGTATCCAAAGTTGTCCACAAAAAATTTTCCTGTTAAATTTCAGAATAATCTCTGAAAAACACTTCCTGAAGAGGTATACAGCCTGAAAAATGACTTGACAGACAGAAGTTCAGAGATCACAATATATTTGTCAAAATCATAGTATCAGTCTTCATGTTCGTACACTTATTTATTTTTTTATACATGTAAGTAATCAAAGATCATAGTTTTTCAAAATTCTCCCATCAAAATAACAAGCTTCACAAACATTTATGTTCATCTGAAAAAATAAAATTCTATTGAGCTTAAATAGGCTCCTTAGATTATGGTATATGATTATAAAAAAAATTATGTGCTTTGAGAATTTTTTCCTTGTAGAGGTAAAAGTCCATCTCACTATCACAAACTGAATTGAAGTTAAAAACTGTTGCCTGAGACAGTAATCAAACAATAATTAATTCTAAAAGCATTAGAACACTGAAAAGTGTTTTGACATTTCCTGATTTAAAAATACTTATTAGAGAGCTCTTAAATGTAGTTTCCTTTGAAAAAATCCCAGAAGTCAAACTCTAAATCAGTATAAAATTAAGATTTTGTATTTCTAATTAAGTCTTCAATAGAGAACTTTTCCACACACCACAGTGTACCTTAAATTCTCTAACTAGAGACACAGAAAATTTAAAGGGGAATTAAACCACACTGTTTAATAAAATCTACAATAAAATAAGTCCTCTAGGTTTTCTGAAAGTAAAATAAAAGTTCCACAAAATACACTTGGAACAAAGGAATTTTTTTAAAGTTTGAAAGATAGGTCAAAGTGTTTTAAGACTGTTTGTTTGTAAATCACATAGTAACTTAATATACAAAATCATAAAACCTTCTACATATAAAAGAATAAAATGTTAGGTTTTTTAGCATGTGAAATTTAATTTTCAATAAAGCCACTACAGAATGACACAAATTATTTAGAAGAGACATTTCAATGGCTAAAAAGAACCCAATTGTTCAGATACGGGGAATAAACAAGTGGAAATTCTACTTCAGAAAGTTTATACTTACAAAAGATTATATTTTCTCAAATAAGAGTTTTAAATAGTAATGTACTCACATATCTGAGCATAAGTGAATGCACTCCTGAAGCAAGGGAAAGTGTTGATGATAGGGGAGACTACTCAAGGCCTGATCAGCCAGTTCTACTAATTCAGAAAGATTCTTGTCCCCCTGAAAAGTAAAATGAAGAGAAAGAAACTATTAGAATTGCAAATATTAAAAATATACAATGTTATTGTATAAGCTGCAGAATTTTTCATCATCCAACCCAAACCATTCTATGATTCTGTGATTTAATAGATCTACCAGCTAGGGTTTGGTTCAGCCTTTCACAGAGAAGTTCATAATTAACCCAATTAAGAAATTCAATAGATTTAAAACAAATACATTTTAGAACCTACTCCTGGGAGCTGAAAATCCTTCAGCTGCTGAATCCAGATAAACTTCTATTAAACTCATTGAGAATAATGTATGTCTAACATTTCCCAGCATGACAGCTGTAACTATTCAAAACACTTTCCAAAACGCCCATGAATACTTTATGCTTTTAATCAAGTTATTACTTTTTAAAATCAATATGCATTTTATGTGAGAAAAGTATAACAAAAGATTTGACTATTAAACTTTTAACAATTCATTATTAATATTAAAGAACAAGTTTTTGTTTTGTTTTTAAATTTAGGTACATATGCCTTCATGCTTTTGGTTACCAAACAGATTAAACATGAGCCATTTAAATTTGATGGCGCTAAATTCCTTGTAAACAGTATTTTAAGAGCAAAGTATTGCTTTATTAAGTTCAGAACTTGTCTGTATAAATGATAGATTAATTCAGGTTTAAGATAGCACTACTTTCATATTGCTGTATTCTACTCATTTATTTTAGTATCAATGGAACAAGTATTTTGCACAATTAATTGTCCATTTGAATAATGCAGAAGAATATTTCGGTACCATGCTAGAATCTCGTAACTAACAAAGCAAAGTATACTAATTGTGTTCATAACAAAGTGAAACACACAAATCACATACAGTCTAGAAGTAGTTGTTTATTAGAGCTACAATTGCCAAGTAGTCGGGAATTAAAATTTTCAGAACTATTTAAATGCTGGACAACATACATACATTCTTTGCCCGTAAAAGGTCTTGTGCCTACTTCCAATCTCCAAGTATTTATTTCTTTGTTTTTACTTAGGACAAGATTTTTACAAACATAATGAGTAGTATTAGTGAAAACAAATATAAATTAACTACATCTTGCATGGTATGGAATACTCATGGATTTTCTTCAGCTATGCTAGACTATAGTTTTTACCACAGAGAAAGGGAAGCGGAGGAAAGACATTTGCTTACAGGAAGTATTTTATAAAATAAAATACCGCACCTTCTTATGAATTTCAATCATAAAGGTACAAGTGCATTCAATCGAATACGCAGCTTCTGAAGCTTGTTTATAAATACTGTAGTTCTCAGTATTCATCTGCTCCAGATAGGCTGCAATGGATTCGTGAACGTTTGGGTATTCCAAGGAGAAGGATACATCCAGAGAGAGAAGAAACAAAGCATTCAGCAAACTCTTTTGTAAAACTTTACTCGCCTTTGAAAAAGAAAACAATCATCAGAATAACAACCTGAAAACACACTAAAACCAACAATAGCATTTGCGGTCGTTCAACAAGTACAATCACTACTGCTGTTAATTAAAAATCAGAGAAAGAAATACATATCAAATGTGTTCTATATGAAGAAGTTCATTATATGTCAGTCCTAATGTCAGATCTGCAACCAGTCACAGAAGTTGTGTGTAATCCAGCCACAGCACTAACCACCAGACATCACTGGCCAGGGTCAATTTACTGTCTGACCGCTAGATGGCAGAGAATACACAGACCACAATTATGTCTGTATTTAACAAAAAGCTGTCTGCAATTCCACACAGTAACATCACATACCAAGAACTGGGATTTCTGTTGTTGTTGTTGTTTTGGGGTTTTTTACTGCAAGTGTTCAGCATTCACTCAACTAAAATTTTGATCTCAAATACAGTAACTTTTTTCCAACTCCCATCATACATAGAATTGAAATTTTGTACTATGTACATAAAAATAGGGACAAAAGTTATAAAAAGTCATTAGATTAGTATGTCTATACTTATTTGAAGGTACAAGAAACTACTTATATTAATAGTAAAAGACTTAATATTTGTGACTGAAAATCAGTCACTTAATATTTGTAGCTGAAAATCAGCTACTCAGATTGAAAATGTCTAAAAAAAGACCTACACTGCAATAAAAACTGAATTAAAAAAAATTTAAACCCTCACAAGTTTAAACATCTTCTAATACTTTCCATCTCACAAGAACTTCCAAACACCAGAACTCCCCCCCCCCCCATCTGAAATAAACAGAGGGGAAAAAAAACCAAAACAAAACAAAAACTCAAGAGCTACAACAAAACTTCTTTTAAAGAACACTGTAGACAAAGAATGATTAAAATCACTACGATTTATGAAACATAATTGCTTACTATGTTCCACAAGACTAAGAGTGATGATTTTAAACATGTAGATCTAGTCTTACTTAGTCTTACTTGCACACATGCTATAAACGAGCAGGGGGCAGCATAGCTTTGCAAACCATGCATTATACTACAGGAGGAAAATCACTATAGGAGGAAAATCACTATAGGAGGAAAAAGAACATTGAATTTCAAAAACTTATTAAAAACTATATTAAAAATATTTTTGAAGACTTGAAATCTGCAGAAGATTCTGCAGAATGCACTGATAACTGTAGAATGGACAAAGTTGTCTTCTGAATCATGCATCAGCCAATATAAACTAGATCAATTTCTCTGTCCAGTGGCTATTTTCCAGTATTAATCACTGAGGCAGGTAGCACTTTTTGCCCTCTTAAAATGCAAAACCAAAAGACAAATCACTTAAAATTAGTGATGGCATACCTTTTCTACAGGGAGAAGTATCTGCAGCAATCTAACAGTGAAGAGTGAAATGCTAATAAATGCCATTCTGTGATGCACCAACATCACCTCGGGCTGCTCTGCACTTATATTGGTTTTGTGATACAATATAGTTTCTCCAAGCAAATCCAAGGCCAGAAGCAATTTGTCTTTCTGAAAACAAAATCAGAAATACAATCATCAGAAATAATTGAAACATTATTATATATTTACAGTGTTTATATAGCACCCATAGCATCATTAACACAATTATTACAAATAACTTAAAAATGCAAAAAAGGTACAAAATACAAGGCAATTTGTTTCTTATCTGAATAGAACCCTGCATTAGTTCTCACTCTACTTCGCATTTCTTAAACTTACATTCGCATCTTACACTTGCATTTCTGAATACTTTGGTCAGTAATTATCCATTACCAGTTACTCTCCTCCCTCCTTTTCTTTTTCTCCTTTTTTCCCTTTCTTTCTTTAATTCCCGCTGACTATACTTCTGAACTTCTGGACTTCTAACTATTTTGAAGTTAACTTTTAAGATGGAAATATTAGAATGTTGTTTCAACCTGCTAATAAAGCTTTATCCTAAAATTTAAAAAAACAACCCAGAATCCAAACTTTGAGAACATCAAATGTCTTTTATGCCTATTCATTCTCAAAGGAAACAGCAGCACATTTCTCAGATTATGTAAAATCCTACTCAAGAATCACTATTATTTGGATAAATCCACCTTATTGACAGTGAAGAAAACAAAATTAGTTTCTAGAGTTTTGGACACCTGAAAAAAACAGGTTTGTACTTAAGGACATTAGAAAAAAAGGTAGAATTAATTTCAGTTGTCAGTTTTAGAATGCAAAATAACGATTAAGAAGGCAATAGCACATATGAGATTTAGCTTATTAATTACACAGATTTATATACTATTAAGCAATTAAGTACTATTTAGGTGACTCAACACAGTTGAAATTGAAGAAAATGACAAGAAGCAATTGACTAAATCAAATCAGGCTTTTAAAGTAATTATCAACACACATTATTACACAGTTTGCAGAGGCAGGAAGAGCCTCAGTTTCAGTATCATGGACTCTCAAATCAACAGTAGCTTTAAAAGGTTTATTCCTCCCTGAGAGAGGGACAACTGTCTCACAGCTAGTGATCCAAAAAAGCTGAAAGGCTATAGCAACCTGCAGTATCTAACTTCTTGACATGGAAGAATCAAACTGTACTTAAGTACAAGATGACAAAACCGAAAACAGTAAGAACTTTACTTGGAAGGAAGGAAGCATAAAAACATAGAATCCTCGAATAGTTTGGGTTGGAAGAGACCTTTGAAGATCATCTAGTCCAACCCCCCTGCAAGAAGCAGGGACATCCCTGACTAGATCAGGTAGATTAGGTTGCTCAGAACCTCATCCAACATGGCCTTGAACGTTTCCAGGGATGGGGCATCCACTACCTCTCTGGGCAACCTGTTCCAGTGTTCTACCACCCTCATTGTAGAAAATTTTTTTCTAATGTCTCATCTAAATCTACCTCCCTCTATTTTAAAACCATTACCCCTAGTCCTATCACAACAGGCCCTACTGAACAGTCTCTCCCTATCTTTCCTGTAGGCCCCCTTGAGGTACTGGAAGGCCACTACAAGGTCTCCCCGGAGCCTTCTCTTCTACACACCGAACAGCCCCAACTCTCTGAGCCTGTCCCCATAGGAGAGGTGCTCCAGCCCTCTTATCATCTTCGAGGCCCTCCTCTAGACCCTCTCCAACTGGTCCATGTCCTTCTCATGTTGGGGGCTCCAGAGCTGGATGCAGTACTCCAGGTGGGGCCTCACCAGAGCAGAGCAGAGGGGGAGAATCACCTCCCTCGACCTGCTGGCCACGTTCCTTTTGAAGCAGCCCAGGATGCAATTGGCCTTCTGGGCTGCAAGCACGTCTCGCTGACTCATGTTAAGCTTCTCATCTATCAGTACTCCTGTTCTGGTTTTATTTAGTGAGGGGGGGCTATGGTGGTAGCTTCTGTAGGAAACTGCTAGAAGTTGCTCCCCTTTGTTTAGTGGACTTGGCCGGGCCTAGGGCGGACCCGCTGCTGGCCAAGGCCGAGCCGATTGGTAGCAGAATGTCCCGTGATAACGCCTCTGCGATAACGTATTTAAGAAGGGGAAAACAGAAAAAAAAAAAAGGAGAGAAGATGTGAAGAAGCTGAGCGGGGGCAGAGAGGGGGAGGCGCAGGCCTCACCCTCTGGCCTCCTGCCGGGTGGCCGACTGGGCCCAACTCAGCCCAGCCCAGCTGCAAGAAGTGGAGAGGAGATGAGATGTGAATGAGATCCTGAGAGGCATCTGCCTGCCTGTTGTGAACAACTGCTTGTGAGAGGAACGGCTGCAGATGCCAAGTTCAGTGAAGACAGAAGGGGAAGGAGTAACGTGGCTCCTGGCCAAGATTCCCCTGGAGCCTGTGGTGATGACCATGGTGAGGCATGTTGTGCCCCTGCAGCCCATGGAGGTCCACAGAGGAGCAGAGATCCACCTGCAGCCCATGGAGGACCCCACACTGGGGCAGGTGGATGCCTGAAGGCGGCCGTGGCCTGTGGAGGGCCCATGCTGGGGCAGCTGTTCTGGAGGGACTGCACCCCATGGAAGAAATGACCCACGCCAGAGCAGTTTCACGAAGGACTGTGGCCTGTGGATGGGACCCCACGATGGAGCAGGGGAGGAATGTGAGGAGTTCTTCCCGTGACGACAAAGCAGTGGCATAAAACGCGTCACGAACTGACCATAACCCCCATTCCCTCTTCCCGCCTGTGCTGCTCAGAGGGGGAAGGTAGTAGAGATAATGTTAAGCCCAGGAAGAGGGAGGGGTGGGGGGAGGTTATCTTGTTCTCTGTCTCGTTATCCTGCTTTGTTTTTAGTAATAAATGAATGGTTTTGCCCAAGTCAAGTTACTTTTGCCCATAACGGTAACTTTAAGGATTTCTCCCCGTCCTTATCTCAAACCTCGAGCCTTTTTTCTTATATTATCTCCCCTATTCTCTCAGAGGGTGGGGGGAGTGAGAGAGAGATTGCGTAGTCTGGCCCCGATCAAGGCTAAACTACGACAACCCCTAAGTTCTTCTCCTCAGGGCTGCTGTCAATCCATTCTGTCTTGCAATTACTTTATCAAAATGAGCTTTATTGAATTGCACTGCACAGTCCAGCTCTACATCACAAATTGACGCAGATTCCTAACATTCAATGGGAAGTGAATTTTGTATCTGAAAAGCATTTTACTAATAAATATCAAAGTTCTACCAATGGAATAAAGTTACATGAGCAAAGCTTTTTTTTTTTCTTCTTTTTTTAAAAATCAATATAATTCTATACGATAATCCAGCTGAATTGCAGATTTTTGGTTGTTAGTAGCCTGGAAACAAACATTATCCTACTAACAACAATCAGTACAATGTATGTGTAATGATGCCCACAGTTTCTACTGTAGTTTGACAGATTTATATGCAATGGAATATACTGACTCAGGTCATACAACAAATAGACCAAAGATTATATTAAACTTCTTAGATTAAATGTTCTGCAAGGAATCTTCAGTATTGACTTGTTGTTGAACAGTTATAATAGATTTTGACCGATCAGTACACTAAACTAAAAAAAAAAAAAAATTCTCATTCTCTTCTAGGTCCTGTAAATAATATAAATATTATCATTTGTAAAGTACAGAACAGGGAAGCCTAAAGTAATATTTTAATTAACAGTTATTACAATACCATTGTTTCATATTCAGTGGTATTTTCATAGAATCATAGAATGGTTTGGGTTGGAAGGGATCTTAAAGATCATCTAGTTCCAAGCCCCCTGCCATGGGCAAGGACACCTTCCACTAGACCAAGTCACTCAAAGCCCCATCCAGCCTGGCCCTGAACATTTCCAGGAATGGAGCATCCACAACTTCTCTGGGCATCCTGTTCCAGAGCCTCATCATCCTCACAATAAAGAATTTATTCCTTATAGCTAATCTAAATCTACCCTCTTTCAGTTTAAAGCCATTACCCCTTGTCCTATCACAACAGGCCCTTGTCAAAAGTCCCTCCCCATCTTTCTTATAAGCCCCCTTTAGCTACTGGAAAGCTGCTGTAAGGTCTCCCTGGAGCCTTCTCTTCTCCAAGTTTTACACCCCCAACTCTCTCAGCCTGTCCTCATAGGAGAGGTGCTCCACCCCTCTGACCATCTTCATGGCCCTCCTCTGGACTCACTCCAACAGGGCCAGGTCCCTCTTATGTTGGGGGCTCAGAGCTGGACGCAGTACTCCAGGTGGGGTCTCACAAGAGCGGAGTAGAGAGGGAGAATCACCTCCCTCGACCTGCTGGCCATGCTTCTTTTCATGCAGCCGAGGATGCAGTTGGCTTTGTGGGCTGCAAGCACATGTTGTTGGCTCATGTTCAGCTGCTCATGATCTCACCAGTACTCCCAAGTCCTTCTCCTCAGGGCTGCTGTTGATCCATTCTCTGCCCAGCCTGTGTTTGTGCCTGGGATTGCCCTGACCCATGCGCAGGACCTTGCACTTGGCCTGGTTAAACTTCATGAGGTTGGCACGGGCCCACCTCTCCAGCCTGTCAAGGTCCCTCTGGATGGCATCCCTTCCCTCCAGCGTGTCAACGGCACCACACAGCTTGGTGTCATCAACAAACTTGCTGAGGGTGCATGCACTCTATCCTACTGTCCATGTCTCTGACAAAAATGTTAAACAGGGCTGGTCCTAATACTGACCCCTGTGGAACGCCACTCATCACTGGTCTCCCCTGGGACACCAAACCATTGATTACAACTCTTTGAGTGCAGCCATCCAGCTGATTCCTTATCCATCAGTCAAGTCCATGTCTCTCCAGTTTAGAGACAAGGATGTCATGTGGGACAGTGTCAAATGCTTTGCGCAAGTACAGGTAGATGACGTCAGTTGCTCATCCCTTATCTACCAATGCTGTAACCCCACTGTAGAAGGAGTTTTCATGTATTTTCATTCGAATTTTCAGTAGAATTTTCATGAATTCTAACTTAAGTCATGTGCATTTAAAATTACACTTAACTCAAGTTTTTAGACAAGTTTCAGTCTGCAACTCTGGTATGTTTGTTACATGCAAAAGCCACTCTGGCTTACATTTCAGCTTTTAGTTGTTTTCAAGAAAGTTATCTATTGTTATTTCATCTGTTATTCAATAACCTGATACTCCATGTATATAACAACTCTCAGCTGTGCTCAGGTATGCATTTTCAGCAATTTAAATTGTTTGGTCAACAGCACCTTAACACTTTTCAATCTCTCCCAGGCCAAAAATTTTCTCCTTCCTTTCCCAGATAACCGACAGAATTAAGGATAGCTGAAATCTGTGCAGGGATCTATAGGTCCTGTGTAGGAAATGGATACCATGTAGCTTACAATTCCAGTCTTGGATCTAAAGAGTTACCTCCCTAATTCTGAACAGATAGTTTATAAGGAGTAGAGATAGTGAAAGTTGTCATTTACATCAAATTGGTCTCCAACATTTGTAGTCAGTACTTTTCCCTCAGATCCCGTTCCCTACATGTGTTTCTCTCAATGGCTGCTTAACAGCCTTTCACTACAAGACAAAATTCATTACTTATTTGCTCAAGGTGAAACTTCAAGCACCATCTGGTAAAATAACTTGCATTTGAAATAAAAAGAATGTGTCAGTGATAGAACTAGTAATAAACTATTTAAGATTTTCAAAAGGGTAGCTCAGCAGAAGATTAGAAACATATATGAATCACTGCAGAAAATGTCAGAGGCTTATAAAAGCAGACCGTTAAATACAGCTGATCAAAGCCTCAAGAGTCTTACCAATTCCAATGCAAAAAGGCTATCATCTTCCCAAACATTTTCAGAAATAGCATCACCAATAAGGAACATGTCTTCAACAAGCAATTCAAGAACTTCCATCGTCACTCTCCTACTGCCTAGGAATACAATGAGAGGATAAATTCAAATATAGACAAAGTATTATATCATGATATTCAGAAAACACCATTTTGAACAAGGTGTATTCCAAATCTGAAATTCTTATGTTTTCATTTTTCTATACACTTCTACTAAACTAATGCTAACTGGACTCAGCTTTTGTCATGAAAGACAAATAGCCAAAATCATAATAGAAGATACTAAAGCAATCATATACATGAAAAAAAGAGTAAGTTTCCTTAAATCCTATAGTACTACATAAAGTTTACTACAGCTGTAGATCCAATTACTGGACTACTTTGAAGTTCAGAATAAAGTCACTTATTTCCTCCACCCAGGCAGCTAGGTTACAGATCTTCCATATCTATTATCTATCCCTGTTAATCTGCATTTTTGGTATAGCAGGAGTGGCTGTCTTCCTGGATTATTTTGTTTGAAATCTTCTTTTGAAAGACAAGGAGATGAGTACCCACTTTATCCACTTGTACTTTTCTCCATAATAACTTTCCCCCCTTGTTTTTAAGCTAATATTCATTCATTTTCATTGCTTCTTCTGACTTAGTATCTCTTAATAACAAGGTTAATCTGGTCTGTCTGTTATTGACTTTTATACTTTGCAGTTTTATGCTTGGACATGGGGCCACAAAGAAACCTGGCCTGAGCTTAGACATTTTTGGCCTACATTTACTACAAATACAAACCTCCCTGTAATGCCTCCAGATAATGAGACAATAGAGGAGAAGCACTCAAAGGCTAGAAGGTTTCATGAAGAACAAAGCATAATATCTGGAGCCAGAGCAAATATTTTGAACCTCATACAACAGAGGATGCCAAAACTGTCTGGCATTCTAGGGAACCACATGGTGACAGTTTCCCTGAAATACTCCATTTAGTGCAACTGCTGGCTTAGTTACTTGTTGATGGTATGTTTCTATTTAAAATCACGGATGGATATCACACAATATCATTGAATTTCTCATTTAATTTTTAACTACCACAAAAATCTTGCATCCTTCAAAATCTGTTCCAAAAAAAAAAAAAAAAGGCAAGTTCTACTGCTTGTTATTACTGAACATTAGTTTGTCACTTTTTCTACCTTTTGTAGATTTTTTACACTCTGGAAGCTTTGTTGATATACCTGAGGACAAAATATATGTGTGTGCGTCTGACCGTGTAGTGACAAAGAGCATAGCTCACGCAATTTGCAGCCTAAGTGATCTGCTCTGAGCGAGCATATGGCAGAGAATGGCACAGGGCCTTTTTGAAAGCTTGCTTTTTCCTATCTCACAGAAGTGCTGTTTTGCATTTATTTTAAGCAAAACATTGCCAATTTGAGAAGTATATGCCTGAAAAATCCAAAAATCCCTTTTTCTCTCTTCACAGTTATTTTGCAAATTTCTGCGCTTAAAACATTTGAAAGGTGACTTAATAAAAATCTCCATTATAATCCAAGTATTAAAAAGGTGGTTTTCAGTTAGTTTCAGAAATATTTTTAAGTTAATAACTAAACATAACATAACATATGCAACAACGCTTTGTGTTACTACTGTCTGTCACTGTCTCAAAGTATCACAGCATGCCTTCAGAATACACGATTTCAGATCAATGGGAACAGGATAAAAATATTAGTTTGCTTAAAATTCATGTCTCATTACAGCACAGTGAAAGAAAGAAGAAATATGATCTAGTAGAGTTTAAAAAGTGTAAAAAAAACTGAGGGCAAGAGAAACAAAGACAGATCAACTTCACCTGAAAATGAAACTATTTTAGTTCTATCTAAGATGCAAAGAAAGAATCCTGAAAGATGGAAAAATTCACTCTATTTTACTCTGCAGATTTGAAGTGACATGTGCCAGAAATGGAAGAGATAGAAAATGTATTTTCTGCAGTTTTACATTATAAATAAAAGAGAAGATGCCAGAAGTCATGAATGTGCTTCTGAACAATTAATATTTAAATATCACTATTCTGAAAGAGGAAAACAAAAAACTTTTATTCATTTTAATTTGGTTTATTACCAAAAAAATGAGGATTGAATAATTTTCCTGTGGACACAGATTAATGCTGATGTTACTATGAAATACGCAAGCAAATTAGTATTTTGTGTCAGAACAGAAAGCCATAAGAAGTTATAAACAGTCATAAAAAAAATGGCAAAGGGAAATTTTCATACATATTTAATACAATTTTTATAAGTTAAAGTCTCTATGCAGCTCAGGAAATGTTGACAGGTATATTAAAGAGACAATTTTTAGTATTCTAGTCATAGATAGATATCTATTTCCAGCTCTTATATTTTAAAATCTTACCACATTTACCAATACTTGTTTTGAACGACATTGTTTTACAACCAAATACTGCTGTACACAACCTAAGAGCAAAAGGGCTGTCCTTCAAAAAGGCTTTGCAGTTTAGAACCTTTGTAATAAAAATCAGTAGTTGCAATTGGACTATCATTACTTATGTTTCTTGAAATATTGTCATGGTTTAGCCCCACTCAGTAATCTCATACCACACAGTGGCTCACTCACCCTCCCACTCCCTAGCAGGATTGGGGAGAGAATTGGGAAGAAAGGAAAACTCATGGGTTCAGATGAAGAGAGTTTATTAGGATAGCAAAGGAAGATGATAATAATAAAAAAATACAGGGATGCTAAAATAGACATAACAAACGATGCACAATTTCTCACCATCCAACAACCTGATGACCAATACAGCCGTACCAAGCAGTGATCATGGAAACAAAACTAAGTAGCAAGCAAAGGAGAGAAAGAGAGGGAGGGCTGCCCCCTGCCAACCCCCACTTATATACTGACCATGAAGTTTATGGCATGGAATACTCTCTTTGGCCACTTTGGGTCAATTATTCTGGCTATATGCCTCCCAGCTTCCTGCATCTGCACATTAGCAAAACCTGGGAAGCTAGAAAGTGTCTTTGGTCTCTTTAGCAACAACTCACAACGTTATTCACGTATCAAATCCCATACTAAATCTAAAACACAGCAGCTACTGAGAAGAAAGTTAGCTCCATCCCAGCCAAAACCAGGACAAACATAATTATAATTTGTTACCGCATTCATAAAAATAAAAACAAACCTTTTGCCAGAATTTTTGTTTTTATTTCTTGAACAGGAGGAAAACTCTATGCCCAAAGAGATTAGAACACATGATTTGCTAAGTGTGGTTACTTTCATCTTCTTGAATGACATTTTATTCAGCCAAACCATTTTTCCAAAACACACTCACTTCTTCCTACTACTACTTCCCACCATCAGTAAAAAGCACTTGAAACTTCTGCAGCAATTCTGGAAATCAACCAGAAGATTCAAGCTTTATGACTGGAACAAAGCCCCAAGAAAATAACTGTTACAACTCTCTACAGTATATCAGTAATTATCTGTACCTTACTCATTTCATAACACCACCTTCTTAAGAGGTTTGTACTAAAGATGGGAAGGATACATAAGTATTTAATTCAAAACTTTCTTACCTGTTCTTAGAAGAGGTATTGCATTTTCCAAGATTGAAACACAGAACTGAGGAAGACTAAGCTGCTTCATCTGTAATTCCCAAGTGTCCTCATTTTCAATATCTGGTAGGTCATTATGTCCTACATCAAGTGGGGAATGCAGAGAGATTCTGGAGTTTGCATTTGCTTGAGTACTGTTTCCACTTAAAATGACAAACAAACAAAACAAAACAAACAAAAAAGAGACACAGTTAACTCTTGCAAAGAGAAAACTCAAATACATATAGATGTTAAAAATAGCATCAAGTATTTTCATGTCCTCCTTCCTTAATGCATATCGTTCCTTCCATCCCAACCTTTCTCTGCTATCCACCAGTGTTGCAGGAAGAGGGAGATTTTGTTTGGTTGTTTTTTTTAAATGTCAGAACTCATAGCATCACAAGTGAATGCCTAACTGTTTTGGCAAATGCATTTAGAAATGTGTACTGGAAGAAATACACATGCGATGAATACAACATAGCAAGAGAAAAATCAGTTGATTTGAAGCATTATTTTTGATGAAAAAAGTCTATCAGTTGCTTGAAGCAAGTCCACTTACTAAATTAAATTTCAGCCTGAACTATACCTGCTACACTGAAACCATTCTATGCAGCTAGGAACAAGAACCCTTAGAAGGAAAATTAAGTAAGTGTGCCCTGTGTTCAAGCCTGTAGACCTCTTTGTCCACTGCAACCAGAGAATACTCCCTTGTCCAAGAAAGCCTTACGTGCAACCAAATACATATCACAAAATATATATATTGTTATTACAGTATATATATAATTGTTTATATATAGTTCCGAATTTTATTATTTTCCAGCTGATTTAAAAAATAACCTAGTTCTCTTGGCAGTATTACAATTAATACAACTCAGAAATAATGTTTTTTCAATGTTTCTTCTTATCCAGAACAACACTTAGCAATCTTGAACTGTTTTAAAAACCTGTATGGCTTTTTTAGTTTTTTTTTTTTTGTTTGGTTGCTTTTTTTATTATTTAACAAGCTGATGAAACTGAATTGTGGCATGACTGCGTTGCATTATGTCTAACTAAATGTAAAAGTTGTCTAAAGAACAGCAATTAAGAATGTAAAAGTCAACTGATTTTAAGAGGTCAATAGAAGACTAAGCAAAAGAGAGGAGTTCACCAACACTTAGTGGTTCTCCTTGCACTTACCAGAGCATACTGAAGGAGAGGTATCAATCATAAAAACAATTCAGAGGAGGAAAGGTTAAGTTTCCAGGCAATATTTGAAACAGACAAATAGATAGATTGAAGAGTCTCAAGATTTAAGAACAAGGAAAAAGAAAAGTTACATATAGAGTGGCAATAAACAAATAATTTATATTACAATTATGTTGAAAAGGACAAGATTCACAAAAAGCAACTTTCCATATTAAAACTGGCAACATCAGAACAACACTATAGTTATTTCCCTCTATCATATTTTCTATTCAACATAATGTTTTTCTTATGCCGTCTCTTGGCTAAATTAGATCTTTGTAAGAAATGGGATTCGTGGGTAGTGAGCAGTTCTAACAACTTATAACATGGCCTTATACTTTTAATAAACTACCACTCCCTCGTTTGTAGATGTCTCATCACTGCCTTAACTGGTGCTTACTCTTACGTAGATTTCCTTACTACACTCATAGCCAGACCATCCCTATCTCTTGCACAACATACACCAGCTACTAGTAAACCGTTAACTGTTCAACTGGAGAAAATGGTCAGGTCCCAGAATGCATAAAGCCCGGAGTTCACTTACAGTGCCATATTAGTTACATAATAAAAAAAATTAATATATTAGACTTAAGATGAGTAAAAATAACTTTTTAATATAATGACTCTCAAGATGCATTTACAGTTACGTGAGCTATTCTCACCTGTAATATCACAGTCTATTTGAATACTAGGAGTTATTCAATCACTAAGTTGATATACCATAGAGACTCAAAAGAACAACCAACAAGCACACAGTAATGATTTACAAGAACTTTTAAATTCCCACATACTAAAAGATATTGATTCTTGAACAGCAGCTTTAAGTCTCTTGTGTCAAGATTAGTAACAAAAGCACACATGAACAACCACCTCAACATTTTGAAGGTACACAGACAATTCATCATGTAATACTGGAGCTGAATTTTTAGATTATATACAACTGAAAATTGTTGTCAGATTTAACAACAAAGTTTAGACTTTAACAGAAATCTTTATACAGCATAGCATTTTTGACAATACTGTACACTGCTACCTGTAGGATGGCCATTCAACTTATAAGAACTTATGAGGTCATTTGCTGAAGAAAAGGAAAAATCCTTGACTTTACAGCAATAGTCTGAATAACTGATTTTCTGCATCTTACAAATACATGCACAGGTAATAACAATTGATACTAAGAGATTTCGTTTAAAATGTTGGCTGGGTACAGAATGTGCCAGGTAAAACTGATCTTATGTATTCTGAAAAACACTTCCAGAACTAAAGTTTAATTCATAAACATGGTTTGAATTTTCACAGGTTAACAAAACTCTCACATCATCCCCCACACTGACAAGGAGCTGATGGTACAATCCTATATTAATAATATTTTTAATTGAAGTGTAAGTTATTTCTTATTTTATTCACCTAGAAGATGCTGCATCCCAATCTTGACCATCTCCTCTAGGACGCTGAACTGTCCGTCCAATCACAGATGGTCGAGGGCTACTACTTCCAGGTGATGGATTCTGAGAACGAGGAGGACCTTTTGCTTCTTGACAGTAAGATATAGATGAATTGTGGGAAGCTGTGCCTTTGTGCAACAAATCATATATTTTCCATTAGTAGAATCCATTATTCTGAAAGATACTGAATACTACGTAACAAACTAATGGTAAAAGTAACTGAAATAGGATATGGAAAACACCAAGTAAATATTAGAGAGCCAGGACAACCTATCACTGCCAAGTAGCAGAGTTTTGAAACTCAGTTCCAAAGCAAAACCACTGAAAATTACAGTTGAATCCTAAATCTTGAGTTTTAAAACTATAAATATAGTGTCTGACTAAGGCTTCTGGATTTGTTGATGTTGTAGCTGAATTAGCAAAGAAACAGCCAATATAACTTATTAAGATACCAAATATAGCGGCAATCTTATGAAGAGAACCAGACTACCAACTTACAGAAACACAGTTGATCAAATTCAGCTGACAAAATGGAAACAGGAAGATCGTTATAACTAATCTGCACTATTACATCTACAAAATTTAAGCATTGAGAACATTGTGAAATAGCCTAATGACTGTAAAATCCAAAACAATGGTTAAACTATTTTCAGCCATCAGAATAAAAAAAGAAAATTAACATAGCTCATTAAATTAGTAACTAAATTGTTAAGCTCTAATAGCTTGAAAAACTTTTCTGAAACTCTGCCAACTCTTATGTTAAAGATTTCATTTAGTTTCAGTTAAAAATACCTCTCCTGCTGATGTACAAACAGTTGGATACTAGGAAAAGTTGATGAACAGAGAATCACAGGAAATTGTAAAAATGAATAAGTATCTTAAAATAATATAAATACTCAAAAACATTTAGTAATATGAACAGTACTGAACACCATGATTTAGCAAAACAGTTTCACAAGATTACATTTGCTGTAAAGCTGTGGGTTGGCTTTTTTTTTTTAATAATTTTAGACATCTTACTTGAAGTAAAAATACAACAGTATTTCAAATATTTTGAAATATGTACCTTGCTCTGTAGAAGAAAAACTTGGATCTCTGTGAAAGTTAAGCCTGCTTCTCAAGAAGATGCACAACTGTTGCAGGCACGACACAGCCTGCAAAGCTAACCGATGTCTTCCATCTCCTCCAAAAGCCAGATTTAGCAGAGACAAAAGGCTCTGCAAATACAAAACCATCAACACTGATAGCTGAACATTAATGCACCTTCATGAACAACCATGCCAGCAAGAGTCTTGCACTAAATATAGTTCACAAATGTTTCTACATGTTTAAAAATCCCAACAAAGTATAAATACACCTACTACTGTCTTCTTACTGAATGTAAGACTATCAGTCCTAAGGAAAAAGCTGAGTTCCACATTATATTTCCAATAAAGTCACTACTTTCATTATGGAAGCCCATCAGAGGGTGTGCATATGACAGTGAAGCAATTTTATCTTATCCAGAAGAAATAAAGTATTACTTCACAACACGCTTCATTACTGATTAGCAATATAGGTTATTAAAACCAAATAACTTTTGCAATTCAACATATAGCTAATGTCTCCTTCTCTATGAACCTACAGTTTACATAAAGGAACTTCTGTTTAGCTGATTTGTTTAGAAACAAACTGTATCATTTACATCAATTATTACTTTGCACAACATATAACCCAGCACAACAAAAACCTTAAACTTTACGTTAATTCTTGCCTGTACAATCTTTGGCCTTTGAAGAAAGATCTCAGCAGGAAAATCTTGCATAATCACATCCTGAAGCAGCTCACACGTACTCCAAATTAAACTTTGGTTGTTACTTCTCAAAGAGCTAAAAACACAGTTCATATTTAAATATGTATTAAAACAAAGAAAAAAAAACCAACCAGTAATCTTTAGGTTGAACAAGTCTTTACAAGAAAGTTATAATCGCAACACTGAAGAATCTAAAGAAAAAAGTGCTGTAATTCTATTGTCATACCATTTTTAAACTTGAATTATTCCTTAGCTATGCTAATTCTGTATACAATAAAGAACAAACTCAATTCCAGTTGTTATCAAACCACATGTAAAATTAAGTTCCCAGAAGATAAATAACCTTATTGATTCTGAATTTGAAATTAAGATAAGAAAGACTGGAAATTCCTTGTGAAGCTAGTCATTATCTCAGTGGCACGCAGCAAATAATCTAATCCTTAACAATAAGAAAGTTTTTTCATTACCAAGGTTCATGTATAACTCAAAAGTACTTGAATTACATATGTGGGAAGTTACAAAAAAGAAGACATTTATTAGCTATTCTCTAACATGTACATTAGTAAACTATAAGAACCTTTGGGGTATTCTACTTCTTCTCTTTTCTGTTTTTATTGTTTCAGAAACCACTAGTTTTGAAACCACTGTAAAAAAAAAAAAAAAAAAAAAAAAAAA
>JAAGAY010134184.1:0-35698 GCA_011801015.1 Ardeotis arabs | reverse complement strand
AGCAAGGAGGTGGTTGGTGACAGCCAACATGGCTTCACCAAGGGCAGATCGTGCCTGACCAACTTGGTGGCCTTCTATGATGGGGTGACAGCATCGGTGGACAAGGGACGAGTGACAAGCAACAGGCATCATCTACCTGGACTTGTGCAAAGCATTTGACACTGTCCCGCACGACATCCTTCTCTCTAAACTGGAGAGGCATGGCTTTGATGGACGGACCATTCAGTGGATAAAGAATTGGCTGGATGGATGCACTCAGAGAGTGGTAGTCAACAGCTCAATGTCCAAGTGGAGACCGGTGACAAGTAGCGTCCCTCAGGGGTTTGTGTTGGGCCTAGCCCTGGTCAACATCTTTGCTGACAACATGGACAGTGGGATAGAGTGCACCCTCAGCAAGTTTGCCGATGACACCAAACTGTGTGGTGCCGTCGACATGCTGGAGGGGAGGGATGCCATCCAGAGGGACCTTGACAGGCTGGAGAGGTGGGCCGGTGCCAACCTCATGAAGTTCAACCAGGCCAAGTGCAAGGTCCTGGATGTGGGTTGTGGCAATCCCAGGCACAAATACAGGCTGGGCGGAGAATGGATCGAGAGCAGCCCTGAGGAGAAGGACTTGGCAGTGATGGTAGATGAGAAGTTTAACATGAGCAAGCAATGCACCCTTGCGGCCCAGAAAGCCAAATGCATCCTGGGCTGCATCAAGAGGAGCATGGCCAGCAGGTCGAGGGAGGTGATTCTGCCCTTCTAACTCTGCTCTGGTGAGACCCCACCTGGAGTACTGTGTCCAGTTCTGGAGCCCCCAACATAAGGACACAGACCAGTTGGAGAGGGTCCAGAGGAGAGCCATGAAGATGATGAGGGGGCTGACAGGCTGAGAGAGTTGGGGCTGTTCAGCCTGGAGAAGAGTAGGCTCCGGGGAGACCTTATAGCGGTCTTCTAGTACTTCAAGGGGGCCTACAAGAAAGACGGGGAGAGACTGTTCAGTAGGGCCTGTTGTGACAGGACTAGGGGTGATGGTTTTAAAATAGAGGGAGGTAGATTTAGATTGGATATTAGGAAAAAAAAATTCACAATGAGGGTGGTAGAACACTGGAACAGGTTGCCCAGGGAGGTGGTGGATGCCCCATCCCTGGAAACATTCAAGGCCAGGCTGGATGAGGCTCTGAGCAAACTGATCTAGTCAGGGATGTCCTCTGCTCCTTGCAGGGGGGTTGGACTAGATGACCTTTGAAGGTCCCTTCCAACCCTAACCATTCTATAATTCTATGAAGTGTACTATCTTTCACATACATAAATTTAATCATATATACATATACACACACCATCTAAATTAAAAACTCTAATAAAAGCCCAACAAGTATTTAGCTACATCTGCTCATATAAAAATAACCCAAATTTACTGGTGTCATTGAAGAAAAAAAGGTAAAAAGAAAAATTAAACATGTATGTGATTGCATTTTTTCTTCTTTTCCAGTGATTGTTTTTTGTTTTCCTTTAATCTGCTGAATAATTTTCTCTTAGAGTCCATTTTTAATAATTGGCTGAAACATCCATTTGGCTGAGATGGCAGAGGTATCGTTTGGCATAGAAGTTTACTTTAAATTAAAAAGCAGAACTCTCTCTTGCACAGCTTCTTCATTGGTATGTTTGTATCCAGCTAGTATAAAGTAAGAGTCAGTTCTGAATTTTAATGAAATAAAGGTGTATGTAAGATTACAAGTGGGTGAATTATTATGCATAAAAATGCACTAAGCCAGGAAAACCACTAAAACTGACACACCTCTTTGAACACACACTGAATAATTCATAATTCTATGGTTTAAATACATATTATCTAAACATTTGTTTTTAGATATGGCAATGCGGAAGATTATGCTTATAAAAGTGAAATATTCTGAGGGGACCACAGGAAGGAAAGATGAGGCTCTCAAATCTCTGCTGGGAGCAGAATTTCTTCTATTCAGATAACTTATCTAACATTTGCAGAATTTTACCAGGTTACTTGCGTCAAGTTTAGAACTTCATTCACAATGACAATTTGTTCTTTGAAGGAGAGCAGCTTTTAGTTTTTAGATTTCTATTCCTGATCACCTTACCATATTCCCAGTTAACTTTCACACTTAGTGCCAAAATGGTACGCTGTATTTTTAGTTTGAGTTGGTTTGGCTTCAGCATCACTTTTCAGACCTAGAACAATTCTATTATTTTTTTTCTGCTTTCAATGGTATCTTCTCTCTATAAATACTTATAGGTAGTAAACTTGTCACTTCTTCATCTCATCTTGGAGAAAGTATCAACTCTCACTGGAAAAACAATTTGTTGTTACCATTCTTTTCTGGTAATTTCTGACTTTCATCACTTCTTTGCCGCATAAATAGGATAGTAACTTTTATTATTGCTATTTATAGGAAAAATATCCCCTTTTAAAGACTTGATATCACCTAGAATATGTGCCTGACCGTCATGTTAATCTTCTTATCTGAAGGAATGCACTAAGAGCCCAAATGTTTAGCTACCATTAATTTTGAATCCTTTTGAGGATTAGCCCGTATTTCAGTTCTCCTAGAAATATGATTCACATTTTAGCCTTTTAGTTTTGACATTATATTTCTAATGCCTGTGGTAAAATGAATTTACTCTGCCATGAAACCCTGAACATA
This sequence comes from Ardeotis arabs, assembly GCA_011801015.1. NCBI lineage: Eukaryota > Metazoa > Chordata > Aves > Otidiformes > Otididae > Ardeotis > Ardeotis arabs. The sequence continues at coordinate 33,038 of JAAGAY010134184.1, read as the reverse complement.
GTGACAGCAATTAATGAATGAAACATTAACCTGTTTCAATGATAATATAACTAGTCTTCAATTTTTTTTTTACCAAATATTACTATTGATAAAGTTTTCTTGGTAGACAACACAATGAACATGAATCAGGAATACCCCTTTGAAGTAATTGATGAAAAACACATATTGGGTTACATTAGCTAGAGCATAGCCACCTGACCAAGGTAAATGATTATTCCCCAGTCTTCAGCACTCATGAGGATGCATGTGAAGTACCATGTACTGTTGTGGGACCCGTGGTACAAGAATGACAATTACAAACTCAGAGGAATTTGCTGGAAGGCCGCAGATACGGTTAGGAGGTGGAAGCACATTATGTGCATGGAAAGGACTGAAGGAGTTGGATTTTTTAGCCTGGAGATATCTTGAGCAGATATTTTGCCAGAATTTAATTTCTGTCTTTGACAGTCTAATAGATTGTTATAGGGAAGACAGACTCATATCTAATAGGCACAGTAAAAGAACAGGACCAAATGATCATAAGCTGCTGCATAGGAATATCCAGCTGGACATACAAAAAAAAAAGAAAAATCACAAATAAAGTAGTTAAGTACAGGAAAAGATTTCCCAGACAGGTTGTCTCTGGAGAAATTAAAAACTTGAGTGAACTAGATCCCAAGAAAGTTTGTCAAACTTTGAAGCTGAACCTGTTTTGAGCAGGAGGTTGGTCTATATAGTCTCCTGCAGTCCTTTCCAATATAAATTATTCAATGATTTTATTATAAATGAGTTTAGTTAAAGGAACTAGAAAGAACTATCTGATTTGTAATAGCTTGCATTATATTGAGGCTTATACTTTTGAGACTGACAAGTAACCTTTTAGGATGTATAGCATCCCTACAAATGGAAGAGAGTCTTTGGACAAAGGCTTGCCAGGCTTGTCAAGAGGGCTTTAAACTAATGTTGCTGGGGGAGGGGAAGCACAATCCAGCCCACCACTGTCAGTATGGTGCCAGTGCCAGCAACAAGTGCCCAGAAACTGGGAAAGGATCACAGGTAAGTACGAGAGCACCTAGAATGCTGCTCAAAGGAACTCCTATTGCTCCATCAACAAAGTTGGCTTCGTCGGAGGCCCAATTTAAGTGCCTCTATGCCAACGCACGTAGCACGGGGAACAAACAGGAAGAGTTAGAGATGTGCGCACGCCTGCAGGGCTACAATCTTTTTGACATCACAAAGACGTGGTGGGATGACTCCTATGACTGCAGTGTTGGGATGGAGGAATCCTTCCAGTACCTAAAGGGGGCCTATGGGAAAGATGGGGATAAACTCTTCAGTAGGGCCTGTTGTGATAGGACAAGGGGTAATGGTTTAAAAATAGAGGGAGGTAGATTCAGATTAGATATTAGGAAAAAATTTTTTTACAGTGAGGGTGGTAGAACACTGGAACAGGTTGCCCAGGGAGGTGGTGGATGCCCCATCCCTGGAAACATTCAAGGCCAGGTGAGACGGGGCTCTAAGCAACCTGATCTAGTTGAAGATGTCCCTGCTCCTTGCAGAGAGGTTGGACTAGATGACCTTTGAAGGTCCCTTCCAACCCTAACTATTCTATGATTCTATGAACTGGGAACACAGGCTAGCAAGAATTCATGGTGGCCATTAAAACAAGAGCAATATGAATGTCTTCTCCTGCTACTTTCCTTCAACAGTTACAAATTATGTCTCTCATTTATTCCTGAAGAATTCCACTGGGGTGCAAAGATAACCACCCCTCCATCTCCCTGAATTCTTGACATTCTACTCATATCTCCTAATTCATTTCAGTACACTTAAATCCTTTCTTTCTTTCTTTCTCACTCCTTTGCAATGCCATACACTCAGCTGAGTTAGCCCAAAGCTTTCCAGCAGAGTAGTCCATGCTGAATTTTGCTATTGTTTGGAAGGCCACTTGGCACCCTCCAACAACAGGAAGGAAAGAAGAAAAGGAAAGTTGTGGAGCTACAATACAAAAAGAGGGAGAAAGTCCTAGATACTCACATTTCTTAATCTTGGTGCAATCAAATGAAAGACTCTCCTCAGCAGTAGTAGCTGTCGCTCCTTAAATTTATCCTCCTGTATCAACAGCATTTATCCTTCATTTCTACAATATCAACACAGGAAAACTAAGAAGCTAGATGAGCACCATCTTGCTATCTTTAATAGCTTTCCCTATGCCTAGAGCCAAATCTGACCTCCAGCTCCATCCATGTCCTCTAGAGTATTCCAGCTTCGATTAATTATCATCAATCCTGTTGATTGGATAAGCAGCAATGAATACTGTATTTTGCTGTGGGCTAGGACTGTACTGTTTAACTAGTCAAAGGATGTGTTTTGATGGCCAGGCATGTATTGCCAGATAGAACAGTTAAAGACTGACTCTCCTGTCTTTCCCTCTGTCAGAAGACTAATCAGGTAGATTTTTTTTTTACTTAACCTACTTGGTCAGTTCTGCAGAATTGTTAGGAACTTAACATCTCTGAGACTTTTTCCCTTTATTTCAAATTAAGTTGGAATTAACCAACTGCTTCAAAAATTGTTAGGTAGGGGCACTGACACACCTACACATATGAACAGTGAAAACAAGTTAGGAAATCAAGGTTAAGAAAACAGGCTGTAAGTGAAAACACAGCTAGAAAATAAAAATAGGAAGAACCTATGAAGACAATACCTTAGTACAGCTTCCTTGAGGGAACAAAGGCAAACAGTAGCTGCTGCTTCAAATTATATTTGGGTAGGTGGAGCATAGAAGGTTAAGACATCAAATTAATGAATTTGGGTCGCAAGGGAGTATGTTTTAGCCATATTACCTGTCTGAAGTCCAGTACACAATCTGCACTAAGTAGACTAAAAAGTAAAGGACATTTACACAGTTCCATAAAATTAATAAAACTTACAATATGCAAAAAACCAAATCACTAGAAAAAAAAATTAATTGCCCACATTTCATAAATTACCTGTTTAGAATGCATTTTCTGACTACCTCTGACCACTGTACTTTGCTTATTAATACTGGAGGCTTTGACTGTAGTAAATATGCTCAACACGTCTGTATTGTATTTCTTATGAGTAGAGTAACTGGGAAATTATGACCAGGAAAATTAAGAAGGTTGATTAAAAAAATTTTGTTTCACCTTTAGTAAAGTCTAAAGCTTCTGCTTAACATAAATGCTAAAAATGTACACCAATGACCCTCATGATTTAAATAAATTCTAAAATATTTCTCAGCAGAGTTCAGGTCTCTCTATATGGTAAGAAGATGGATTACATGCATTCTAGTCGGTATCTATGGATGTATTAATGCAGAATAATTACTTTAGTCTGATTTAAAAACAAATTTTGAAAATCTTTGTAAGAGTTAAAAGACTTTTTTGAAAAAAAAAAAAGTCTTCTTTTTTATGCAGTATTTCAGTTTTTCTTTGCAAATCAAAATGTTATCAATTTTTTTGGCCAATATAAAAATTTACTTGTCTTAACACTTTTGGGTATCTCTGAAGAATAGTCCTGTTTTGTTGTTATTTTTACTTAGTAGATAGAAGCAAATATTTTTCTGTCAAGCTCTGTAGCAATACTAGTCCATACAGTTCCTTCTCCCATAGATCTCAAAAGTCTTGCTAATGCATTTAATCTCACAGTAGCTCTTTGAAGCTGGGAAACTTTACTTCCAATTCATTGTAACATAAAGAAAGTGTAGATTCAAAGAATCTTCAGTAAGCACTAAAAACATTTTAAGCAATGAAAAAAAGAAAAGACTGCAATCTTGAAAAGCCATTCTTCGTGGCTACAAAATACTTGAGAGATTTATGCTCTGCTGACACCAACATTTTGGATCATGATGTTCTCTAGGTCCACAAATATAGAAGTCTAAATCTAGACAGACACTCCATTTTGAGATGTCTGATAACCCATTTCCCACCTAAATTCTATTGCTGACCAACATAATTGCAACAACACATCACCTAAAATGGCAGCAACCCCTGATTTAGTAGGTGTTCCAAGACACGCCTCACTCACCTCATTTCTGCGCAGAAATAGACAATCCTAGTCTTTTTCATTCAAAGGCCTGGCTTCAAGGAGGAGGTGGGCAGTATTATATACGCTTAGTGTCATATCTGGGTAGTTCAATCACTTATGAAGTATTAAAACTGAATTCCATCCATTTCACTAAAAATAGAAATTTCAATCTAGAACTCATCCATTTGGGAAGTGTGTCCACTAGCCACCCAGGCACAGGATAAAAAGAGGGCGACTGTTCAGAGGAGACTGGGTAGATTGGGACATCGTTACTTTTACTGAAACATTATTTTCTGCTCATTAGCCTAGCAAGATTCACTGTTTTGGGAAAAAGAAAAAGAGCAAACCAAGGCCTCACTCTGTAGCCTAGTGATTAGGACACTTGGCTATTGTTTAGGTCACTACTGTACTTTCATTGCACGGCATATCTTTTCCTGCAGTTGTCAGGAGGTTAAAAATTTTAATTAGCTTACTAATCCATAGGGTATTAATGTACCCTTTTACTTTAGTTTATGTAATTACATTAAGTAAAGCCACATTTATACTGGCCTAACCACCTAACTGTCCAACTGAATTATGAAGCTAATAAGTACGGATATTCTTCAGTGTAACAATGAGCATGGTTCATTGTCTTGTGGCAGTCAGGACTTAGATCATCATTTGTTGCGAAATCAGGAGCTCAAATTTTGTTAAACAGTGAACATATGCTCAATATTCATCTTTTACTCAAGTTCATCTTCATTCACTAGATACCTTTGGCATATGTTTAAAATAAGGTCATATTAAAACCTCACTGTTTTAGAAGTTAAATACACATATTATACTACTGCTCTGAATATGAATACATGATTTCTACAGCTGTAACAGTACACTGTTAAAGCCAGTATCTATTTCCCAGATCCATACTAATGTTAATCTACTGTAGGAAAAATGTGGTGCAATATTGAAAGTAATTACTTGCTTTTACTTTTACACTTTTGGTTCTTTGACATGTGTTCTGGTTTTATTTAGTAAGAGGGGGCTAAGGTGGTAGGTTCTGTAAGAAGCTGCTGGAAGTTGTTCCCCTTTGTCCAGTGGACTTGGTCGGGCCTAGGGAGAACCTGCTGCTGGCCAAGGCCAAGAGAATTGGTAGCAGAATATTCCCTAATAACATGTCTGTGATAACACATTAAAGAAGGGGAAAAGCAATAAAAAAGAAAAGAGGAAGAAGATGGGGAGATGTTGAGCAGAGAGAGGGAGGCACGAGCCTTGTGGGCCTTGTGGGCCTTGTAGCCCTCGCCCTCTGCCCTCCCGCCGGGCGGCCGACTGGGTGCAACTCGGCCCGGCCCGGCTGCAAGAAGTAGAGAGGAGATGTGGAGAGAATGTGGAGAGGCATCTGTCTGCCTGTTGTGAATAATTTCTTGTGAGAGGAACGGCTGCAGACGCCAAGGTCAGTGAAGAAGGAGGGGGAGGAGTAATGCTGCTCCTGGGCAGAATTCCCCTGCAGCCTGTGGTGAAGGCCATGGTGGAGCGGGTTGTCCCACTGCAGCCCATGGAGGTCCATGGAGAGGCAGAGATCCACCTGCAGCCCGTGGAGGACCCCACGCTGGGGCAGGTGCATGCCTGAAGAAGGCTGTGGCCTGTGGAGGGCCCACTGGGGCAGCCATTCTGGAGGCACTGCACCCTGTGGAAGAAATTACCCACGCCAGAACAGTTTCACCAAGGACTGTAGCCTGTGGGAGGGACCTCAGGATGGAGCAGGGAAGGAATGTGAGGAGTTCTTCCCTTGATGATGAAGTAGCGGTGTAAAGCGATATGTGATGAGCTGACCCCATTCCCTCTTCCCCCCTGTGCCATTCAGGGGGGTGGAAGGTGGTAGAGATAATGTTAAGCTTGGGAAGAGGGAGGGGTAGGGGGAAGTTATCTTGTTCTCTGTCTCATTATCCTGCTGTCAGGGACCGAAAGAGTTAATGTCTCAAACATTGTTGTGGCTGTGGAGCCGGTACAGTCTGCAGTCTGCACAGGGGAGGGGGAGGCCGCATGGGGGATGTGCAGCTCCCCAGGCCCCTATTCCCAAGCAGGGGCAGGGGTCACACAGTGGTCATCTGAGGAGGGGGCTTCTGACCACTCCTCAAATTAGCGCCCGCTTCGCCGCCTGTGCAGAGGACTCAGAACTTTCTGGAACCAGATGCTTCAAGGGGCAGAACTGGAGGCAGGGATTAGACTATAAAAGACACTGCCTGAGAGAGCCGCGTGGTGAAGACCATCACGGCCGCCTGCCAACGCGGCCCCGCCACCAGAAGCCACATGCCCACTGCCCCACTGGAGGATCTGCGTGCCCGCCCGTCATCGTCGTCGCTGGAGCCAAGGGTGGTGATATCTCTTTCCATCTTTTCCTTTGTCTCTCTTCTGTTTTCCTTTTCCTTCTTAGGAATATTCTGCTAAGAGCCTCGGCTATCAACCCCCTTTATGCCTTCCAAGTTTCCAAAGTTAAGTCGTTCCTCCAAATGTTAAATAAAATCCTAAATTGATTGTTTGGTGTCGGTTCACCTTAATTTAGTCCGAGGGAATCACAAACCTGCTACGGCTCTGGTCCGTAACACCTGCTTTGAATTTTAGTAATAAATGAATAATTTTCCCCAGGTCGAGTCTGTTTCGCCCATAATGGTAACTTTAAGGATTTCTCCCTGTCCTTATCTCAAACCTTGAGCTTTTTTTTCTTATATTATCTCCCCCTATTCTCTCGGAGGGTGGGGGGAGTGAGAGAGACACTGCGTAGTCTGATCCCGATCGGGGCTACATGATGACAACATGCTAATTCAGACATCATTCATAAGTGTTGAAAACAGGCCACAAGCCCACAAATAAAGATGTTTATGATTGTGATACACTTCTTTCTTACTGATAAGGCAAAATTTACTATATGAATTTTCATACTTAAATATATGGCTCAATTATTAGAATAAATCAGAAAACCTGTGAGCCAGTCAGTATTTTTTTGAAATATTTATCTAACATTGTTGCTCTATTAATTTAATTTCTGTTAAGTCAAGAATAAATACTTGGTTTCACTAAAGTCATACGAGAAGCAATAACGTGCTGCTGGAAGTGTGAGAAACTTATCAAATATATTTCCTCAACAAATGATTCTCAAGATGTCTGCCTCTTTCAGTACTTCATTGTGTACTGTAGAGAATATTCTACTCACTGAGAGTATTCAAAGACGTGTAATTCAGAGAAGTTGTATAATCTGTAATTCACTAAAATACATACTATGTATCCTTTAATTGAACTCAAAATAACATCTAAAGAGAATCAGATATTTCTAATAGAAAGAAGTTAGAAGTGTTTGCACCACAGAAATATCTTTTAAATAAATAATGTAGGGGAAAAATGAGATAAAATCAGTTTCCAGGATGGGTGAAGATCATATTGCATCTGCTAGATAATACCACATAATACTGAAATAATTGAATGCATTGCATTTGAAGGATCTTTGTTTCTCCCAGATTATTCATTTTGCAGGAGTGCTTCACCCAGGCAGCTTGGCTTCCGTGCCAACCTGTGCTCAGAACTGCAGAAGACAAAATGAACTTATGTATGCGTTGTCAAGAGCAATGGAAAATACAGACATTGAGCTAGTTCAGGAGCTATAAACATTCTTAATACTCTAGAATAGAGTGCAATATGTCTTGCATTGTCTTACCTGGAAAAAGACTGGTAGCTGGGGAATTCCCTTAACTCACAGGACAATCTACACAGACAAGAGATGAAACAAAATTACAGAATGTCAAAGTGAAGTGGTTAAGTTTATCTAGCTAGACAATATCATAATAAGGAATAAGACCAATGTCTCTGACTGATTTCCCAAAAGTTATACTGTCTCCTTGGTTTTGCAATGAGACATGAAGTGAAGCGGCAGGCTATATCATAAACTCTTGGAAAGATCATGTGCGTTTTGCTTCTTTGTTTGGAAATGCTTACCTCTAACCATGTTGTTTACTTTATAATATTGACAAAGATAGAAGAAAACTTGCCTCGTTTATAGAGATATATGTATCATACATACACACATATGCAGAGTCACACTAGCTGAGACTTCAAGTAAGCTTTCAGCAAGGGTTTTAATTCAGGGTCTGTAATGTCATATTGAAAGTATATTTAACTAATAGGGAAAATTGAGTTGACTTCATGAAGGTCCTGGAGGTCGTGGTATGCAGATGGGCAGGAAAATTACATACAAGTACTTTTCTTATTCTCATCAGTTGAAAATGGCTGAAAATACTGTGACCTAAAGTAGAAATTATACAGTCATAAAGATCACTAATTCTCTGCACTGGAAAGCTTAATATATTTTTATGCATTTTTCTAAAACCATTTTAGTGAATGGGGCCCTGGAAGGTCTCATGTAAGCTCTCATTGCACTAAGGCTGTCTGAATGGATGTCTTGAAAATTCATTGTCCTTCTGCTAGTAATATAAGTTTGAATTATCACAACTAACCTCAATGACAGTACCTATGTGTTTACAGCTATTGGATCAGAACTAAAATGTTCACCATGCGGCAGGACAGGGCACAGGTTGGGCAGACAATAGGAGGTGACTTCATTACCAAATGTTCTCTGGGAATAACAAATTATGGCTAACAATAGTGTTAATCTGTTTTGACATTCTTATCTATTTCTTAGCAATGGATGAGCAATTCCAAACAGTGTATATTTGAAAAGATTAGTACTGACAATGAAAGGTTCTTCTCTTCTAATGGAGTGTCATGGGTGGTTGATACATTTGGCATGATCAAAATAATGTTAGACTAGAAGCCCTGCTAGTTTAGACCTTATTCATCAGGGATCTATGTGCCATTCTTTCCGGAGAGAGTAACTGCTGGAAAATCAGGGTTTCTCAAATTTAAAATACAGATTTCCCATTAAATTTACAAGTAAAATATCTGCACATTAAAAAAAAAATTATGTCAAGATACTTTGAGCATTTTCTTTCTAAAATGTATCAGGAATACTATATCAAAAATACACATGGCAACTAATATTAGAAAGTCATCTTCTTCAGTAAGAGCTGTGTTTTAAATGAACTTTTAAAACTTATGTTAACAGCTTTGCTTGCTGCTTGGTGTCGTTTCCGTGATCGCTGCTCGGGATGGGCTGTGTTGGTCATTTGGACATCAGGTGGTGAGAAATCGTACATTGTTCATTTTGTATATTTTGTACATATTAATATCCTTATATTGTGTTATCTTTGTAGTTTTTCGTATTTTAGTAAACTGTTTTTATCTCAGCCCACGAGTTTTCCTTTCTTCTCAATTTCTCTCCCCCATCCCGCTGGGTAGGGGGAGGGTGAGTGAGAAACTGTGTGGTGACTCAGGCTAAACCACCACAGCACTGCACCATGATCATCTGTGTAATTTCATTATTTGCACTTTCACTAGAACCAGACTTGTCCTGAGACAAACAGTATAGTCCCAAACAGCTTAGGGGCATGATCAGAAGGGCAATGTGGGGGTCAGTAAAGGATATGGATTAAGTCAGCCTGTTTATTGGAAGAAGAGAATCTAGACAGCTAGACTTAAGCTATGCTCCACAATTAGTTCTCAGGATTAGGGAACATTATTTTGCTATCAGAGATCTGTGACTAATGGAGAGGATTTCTGCAGAGCAGAATCTATGGAAAATAGCTTGAGCCATCACAAAGAATCCAGTATCAAGGCCTACTGTCTCTGTTGGGCTACAGCTGTGCTGAGTATTTGAAAGGCAGAGCTAACATTGCCTGTCTTATGGACATTTGGATGATAATGGGATCTGGAAAGTCTGTAAACATTTTATAAGCATACTTAAAGCTTTCCAACTTTGTATCAACGTGGCTAGTTTTGCAGCTGTTCTGAGGTGTGACTGAAACGTACCTTCAGGAGCTGAAAGACCACCCAGGGATCCCCCAGTTCTTATTCTAAATTGGAGACTCTTGTACTCCCCTCAGAGTCTGCTACATTCCTTTATTTGTCTTGCTCATTCTTGAAGGAACTAGAGAAAAGTAGATTAAGGGCAGCACAAAACCAGATTTGACTGGTTTAGACGAGTGTATTTACAACTCCAAGGAGGAATCTACAGGGCTGTGATACGCACTAAAGAAGTAATGAGGAGACAACCTCATCCATTACCAAAAAGTGTCTACTTCTGGAATAAAAAGAGCCATCTCTTTCACCACTTAGACTATCTCCAGCACGGTTAAGGGGAAAAAACCAAACCAAACCAAAACAAAAACCAACAATAAAGAGTATCACAGGCAGTTAACCCACACTGGCTTGGACAATGTTGTTGGACAATATAAAAATGTAAAGTCTGACTCAAACACAAGCATCAGTACTGCAACCCCTGCAAAAAAACCCCAGCCAGTAGCAGTCAGAAAGCACTGCAGTTCTAAACTGTATTAACAGTGAGCATGTCCATTAGTTTTGTGATATCCAGCATGCCTTGAGGAGAGTCCAGAGGCTCACTGCAGACATGTCATATGTTGGTTTTGGATGTTCATATGCTAATTTTCAGATAGTGACTGACTACAGAACATTTTGAGTTCATCTGTAAATCAGGATGCATCAGTGTTCATAATCATCCTGTTAAACTTACTCTTCATCAGACAACAGAGATGCTGCTAAGTAAGTTACTTTTGCCTTCTGAAGGGAAAAGCTACTTTGAAAAGGTCGACTAATTATCACCTACAAGTTGATTGTATCAGGTACTTTCTCTACAAGTATGCCTAAAAGGTATTTTGTATATTTCAGACATCCATATACCACATAATTTCACATAAACTAATGTTGCTGAGTATGATATGAATACAGCTTACCCCGATGTTTTTACATGCTAGTTTCTACTATTTGTTTTCTTTTTTTTTTTTCTCTATAAGAAGGCTAAAATTGACAGAAGAATATCACCTCTGTAAGGGATATATACTTTTAATTATTTACTTTGAATAAACATGAATTCTAAAAGGTATATGCAGCTATTTTCTGTCACTTATTTAATGTTGGGCCAAACATGATGAATCCAGCTCTATTCAAAATTAAAAAAAAAAAAAATTTAGATTGCAAAGGAAGAATGAGAATTATTTTTATCAGGCAGTCTACTATGTTTCAGTCAGTCATGTTGTTAATGGTAGCAATCCATCTTCTGTCAATTTTTTCTATAAATACACTAGTGCTCTCAAATTTTTGAGACTCTAGTTAGAACAGGAGATGCATTATTTCTGTCATGTGTACAATTAACTGTTTTAGAGACGTAGCTAATTTCTTGGCTTAAAGTTCAACACTAGAAAATTAGGATTATCCTGTTAGTTTTGCTTTCACTGACATTTTTAGCTTCTATCAACAATTATTTTCACAATTATTAAAATAAAGATTTATCAGTGTCAATGTCATGTGTCTACATTTAGAAATTTAGTGACAAAAAGAGTATAATAATGATTCAGTGCAATAATAAAAGTCTTTCGTAACCAAGACAGCTAACTTTAATGTGATTCATCATTATTAGAAAAGAAAAATTTCTATGGGATTTTCTCATGTGACTGACTGTGGTTAGGGTTCAGTGAGCATTCCTATTATAAACTAAGGTCTGTGCGAGCTTATGAATATCACCATTTTGACTTACAATGAGCCAAGACTGAGCTGACAGATCACCTGTATTTCCATATATCTACATGGGGAGGAGCCAAATACAAAAATGCTGGAATCTCTCCAGACTAGGAATTGTCATTCCCCAATGACAATTATAGACCACATATTTCCTCAGCTACAACTCTGTGTGTGAAAGCTGATCAGTGGTAAATGTACCTTCAGTGGTCCTCTTCAATGTCAACAGGGACAATCACTAAACGTCAAGTCATCCATCACTAATGGCTGTCCATCATCCCAGCCTCATGGCTACTCTGGGGATGTAACATAGATATAGCCAGAGGGCCTTTTGATCAAGAATGACGAGACATTTAAAGTGTCATCATTCATATTACAGTGAGGAAGAAATTCTCCTTGAAGGGACTAGGGGTAGGGGTGAGGGGGGAAGGGAAATGGGGAAAAAAAAAAAAAAAAAAAAGAGCTGTGTTCTAGATGTGGCTGTGTAAAAGACCTGGAAACACATCAACTGTTTTTTAGGTAGTTCTCTATCTATCAGTACTCTATCAGTACTCTCCTTAGTTGGTCACATAGTTCTGTCCTTAAAGACTTGAGGATTTAGACAAAAGGTGCTTAAAACTCACTCACTTGTTGTTCAAGTTCACAATATATGGGCTGGTTTTGACAAGTGTTGGATATCCTAGCATTTGATCTGATGTTCCTACAGGTAGAGATTTTGACTTTTTGTCCACAGAAAAAAAATAAAATAAAAAAGCATTCTTCATAAAACAACCAAAAGAGTGTTACGGAGCCCCCAATATAAGAAGGGTGTGGATCTGTTGGAGCTGGTCCAAAGGCAGGCCACAAAGCTTATCAGAGGGCTGGAGCACCTCTCCTATGAGAGAGCTGGGGCTGTTCAGCCTGGAGAAGAGAAGGTTCCAGGGAGACCTTATAGCAGCCTTCCAGTACCTAAAGGGGCCTTATAGGAAAGACAAGGAGAAATTTTTTAGCAGGGTCTGTTGTGAAAGGATGAGGGGTAATGGTTTTAAAATAGAAGGAAACAGATTCAGACTGGACATAAGGAAAAAATTTTTTACACTGAGGGTGGTGGAACACTGGGATAGGTTGCCCAGAGGGGTGGTTGATGCCCTATCCCTGGAAACATTCAAGGCCACATTGGATGGGGCTCTGATCAACCTGATCTAGTTGGAAATGTCCCTGCTCCTTGCAGTGGGGTTGGACTAGAAGACCTTTAAAGACCCCTTCCAACCCAAACTATTCTATGATTCTATGTCAGTTCTAAATTTTAAAACAAATATTTGAGAATAGTTCAGAGTAGCATATCTTGATTTCTCAAAATGAAGAGTTCATTTTTTCATGAGAAATGACATTTAAAAATATATAACTTAGTTTATACTAAGAGTTAAAAGTTGAAATCAAAACACAATACTTTGAAATTACTAAAGTAGTTTTTTTTTTACTTTGACCTGAAATGCATGGTTTACACTCCTGATTTGAGAAAATCACTTTTTCACTTTAAGTTCAGTTTCAGGACTTTTTTTCCTCTTTTGTCATGACAGTTTCCACCCAACTTTGGTCTTTGATCATGAGTTGGAAGTTTAAGCAGCATTTTTGGAAAACCTTTACTCTTGAACATTCATGTGATGACAGTTTCTTGAATGTGAGTGGTGCTGTTGAGAAAGAGTAAATGAAAGATCTGTATAAATTAAATTTCAGCAACCACGAATCATATTAGTGTTAGCTCAGCTCTCCACATTTTTGGCAATGGAACTCAAGTCTGCATCTAATAACCTCAGTGAAGTCTTTAACCTTTCCTGATCAAATGCCAATCAGTCATGTTAAATGGAATAGTGGACAGTCATCAGATGAAAATAAATGTACAGTATGCTCTGGAATAAGATGATCAAATTCATTTTAATCTATGACATCCTAATGTATTAAATCACTCTATGACCTGTACACATAGAATGTGTACTTCTGAAACCTAGTCTATCAAACACCAGCATTTTCGAAACACCTATTGGCCAATGAAGTAGTTGTCTAAGTAAGTTCTCCTCTCCTTATTGAGCTTGACTTCTAATATAAGAAAGTATGATTTGCTCCTAAATAATCCTTATCATTATTGCTTTTAATTTTTAATATTAATGAGAGTTGATTTGAAAGCAGATCAGAGCCTCGAGGAAACTTTTGACTGGTTTTCATGGGATGTTGATCAAGGATCTGATATGCTTTTTAACATCTATCTTTCTGCACCTAGCTATATGCTGAAATTTGAAACTCAAACACATTCCTGAAATGGATACTGGTATATGAATGTTTCATCTCTCCTACAGGAGGCCACATTTCTACACGAAAATATACCTGTATTGAGCTCTCTGAACACAAGAAAAATAAGCAACTGAGTAGATAATGAGAAAACTTCGTACATTTTGAGGAGGAAAAAAGTATGTCGTGATCACCTTTACATAACCAAACCTTTGAGCAAAAGACACTAATTATTACCTTAGAAAAGCTTACCTACATAAGTCATGTCCATTAAGTTGATATGAAATTTAAAAAGCAGATCACTCTCGAGGTTTGACATTTTCACGATTTCTTCTTCATCACTTTTAAGGAGTTTTGCTATTTAAGTCTTAGGAATATCTTATTTTTGCTTTGGTTTTGAAACGTGACTAATGGACTGAAAAAGTCTGTGTGAATCCACTGATAAGCTGAAGCAGTGTTGGTTTTAATCCAGAATGTGGAAATTACGATGGAAGTTACATGGGCTGTTTTGTGGATTTGAGGCTTAGGGATGGATCTGAAAGTGGAATGCTTACTCCTCGACGTGACTGTATGCAGATACAGTTAAAGCAACCTAGAAGCAATCAGTACAACAACTGCAGTGAATGTGTTGCAGCATTCAGAAATGAACCAATCTATGACAGATGATGCATGCATGACAGATGATGCATGATACATCTGCTGTATAGAAGTAAAGAACAGGAATGAGATGGAAAGTCAAGGACTTTCCGTTCCACTTGAGTTCTTTACGAAAAAGGCCAAGAAATACAACCATTATTAGATTGCTGTAAAAATATCAGTGATCTAAAGAAAAGCATTGGTTGCTATCTATGGGGAATATGAGGGCAAATGTGTTTATTTAATATGTATATAAAGGCTTGGTGCCTATTCCTCTTTTTCAAGAAGTGATGTCATAATAATCAGGCCTCTGACAGAATGGGCATTGTCAGCAGAAACTGAAAATATTTTCATTGTTATGAAGAGGAAGATAATTCAAGAGACCGTGACACTTTTGTGTAGAAGCTCAGCCAAGAAAATACTGTCATCTCTTCCAAAGCACACAGCTATTTGTCTTCCCACTCAAAAAAATAAAAGAAACCAAACGAGAGGAAAGACTGCTTTCCTCTCATCATACAATAAAAATATTTTTTAAATACACTAGTAACAAGGTAGGACATTTGAAATTATGATGAAAATGAGGAACATTCCTGTTGGAATGGAAATGATCCTGTTAAGTTAATGTTAACAATACTACTGCTTTAAGGGTGAATCTTTATGCTAACATTTTACCAGGAAATAGAAAGACTATCTACTTTTCTGCTTGTATTTAATTCCTTTGCACTACTAGTAAAAAGATATACTACCTAAATCTTATGAAGTGTTTTTATATAATGTTTGTGAAATATATACAGTCAGGTTAAATCTGTAGCAAGACTTTTTACGTCACTCTGACTACAACCCAAGAATTCTATGTATTGTCACTGACTTGCACAACTGGACTAAAGAATATCTACTGTAGCATGATAGTCTCTGAAATTTTTTTGGCATATTGATATTTTTAATGGTGTTCAAAAGGGTATTTGTGCATCTGTGAGTAAGCAAAAAATAATACTTCCTGGTTTTTAAGCAAAATCCCAGGGCAAACTGACTAACGTTCACAATAATAAAGTGACCTATCAAGACACTTACTTAGAAAAATTCCCCTGAAGTATCTTTGTGTTATGTATGGATGAAAATTAGAGCTTGGAGATGCACAAAACATTTTAAATTGGATTCACTTGCGTGGACTAAATTTCAACATGACTGAGTTCCAAGTGGCAATAGTTTTTAAACTCAAATAACTGTGTGGATGATGGCTATGGTATGTAACTCTTCCTTGAAGTAGGAAAATGAGCATGACTTCATAAAAAGACCAACCGATGCAAGAGATCCATACTTTTCAGGTTTAGCATAGGAGACAGGTGAATGTTGGCAGGAGAATTTTGTCTATAAACAACCAAAAAGTTAATCAATGTGATTTTTCCTGTTTAATTTTCAGCTTTTCAAATGCCTTTTCTCTTCTTTTCTGCCCATGTGTTTTCTACTTATGTATTAAACCTCATTTCTTTCTTTCTAAGTGATAACGTTAAAAATAAATGTTATCTACAATAATCAACAATATTGGCCTTCAAATTAATATACCCCGCTAATTTTCTTATTTTTCTCGTTTAATCTTTCTAGAAGAGGCTAGAAGCTGTTAGGAATAGTACTTCTAGCCAACTTCATAAAGATGTTGAGATTTGGATGTGATGTATAAGGGATTCCCTGCTTTGTACCATTTCTACATTATTCAACTTCAGCTGTCACAGAGTTGGTTACACAGTCAAAATTAATCTTCTCAAGTCCTTTAGCCAGGGAGAGACACTCAGGGAAGTATAGCCTATTTTGAGACAAGTATGCACAGTAAGACAGATGAGTCTCCTTCTATTGACCAGAGCACATAAAACCAGTGTAGATTAAAGTCTGCCAGTTATAAAATGAAAAGCAGGATGATGAATCCCTACCCTTTCTACTAGATATGCAATGATGCGTTTCTCTGGCATTCAGGTGACTCCTCCTCAGTCCTTCTCTATGCATCCCTACACATCTCTGTGCAGCAATGCAGTTTGTCTGCTTTTTGAAAGAAAGTAATACTGATAGAAGGACACTCTGTGCCTGCAAAGGAGAATATGAATGGTTTTGCAGCTGACTCCATAAAAACTGTCATTACCAGAGGGCAGTGAAAGTGATTTTTTACAATGATGAGTGGTAGAACACTGGAACGGGTTGCCCAGGAGATGGTAGGTGCCCCATCCCTGGAAACATTCAAGGCCACATTGGACGGAGCTCTGAGCAACCTGATCTGGTTGGAGATGTCCCTGGTCCTTGCAGGTGCAGTTGGACTAGATGACCTTTAAAGATCCCTTCCAACCTAAACTATTCTAGGATTCTATGATACGAGGTTCTGAATTTTAATCTGAGCACTACCTGGCTGAAACGGCATTTTACATATAAGCATTTCACATATATAGATTTCACTGCAATGAAAGGCCTTCTTTTCTCCCATTGTAGCCGTGTCTCCATTTCCTGAAGGTGCTGTGGGATGTGTTCTCTTTCTAAAGTTCTTGCAAGTAAGCATAGCGATACACTTCAAGCAGCTACTATTCAATGCTACTGTTGCCTTAAGTGGGGAAAATGTTCTTCCAGAACCAAACAAGGACGTGTAATGGAAAGTCTAGTTGAACACAAGAAGGCATAAAAACTTTGAGTGCTTTTAGAGTCAGAATTACTGAATCACCTTCCCTCAATTCTCTTTTTGTTATATGCTATGACATGGCAAAATTACAAAAAAAAAAAACCTTATAACTTATCATGAAGATTATCTTTGTTTCAGATACCAGGTAATTAGTTTCCAATTGGAACGTACACACGTACTTCAAAGAAATAGATTTTTCAAAGAAATAGCTACCAACAAGGAAATTTCTGACAAAACACAACTTGGGAAGGATGGCAAGAGATGGAAATCTCACACTGTGAGGACATTGTCTAATGGCTCCTACATGTGCCAGTACAACCACGGTCACATTTAGAAGCACAAATACCATCTCATCATTCCAACAAATACTTCAATTTAGATCAGTGAAATAACATCACTTGATCCATTGCAGAATGCTTTATTCATGTTTTGCTAATACTACTGTGAAAGAAATGTATAGACATGAGACAACAGATGGGTTGTAATGTGTACCCCAGGTGTGAATGAATCCTGGCAAAGTGTGGATTCAAATCTGAATTTTGGAATATCATCTACAGCAAATTTTAAGAGCTCAGAAAAAATTGCAGATGAAGGTTCTGCAGAGTGACGGTACTTTAAAAATCACTTAACTTCCAAGGTTTAGATAAATTCTCTACACATAAAATGGGGAATACTACTACACACTGAAAATAATTCAGTGGAGCTGGAATGGGCATTATTAGGGCAACTCCTGTAAACAGCTAAAATACTCTATATTGATCATTCAATCATTCTTACACATTTCCAGATAAGTGATATGCCTTAATCATCGTTGTTTTGCTACTTAAATAGTAATACAGTTATGACTAGAAATGCTGTACAAAAGTTTACTTTTATTTATGACCGATTGTCTTCTCAGTTTCTGAGCAGAAGTGGTTGAAAATTATAATTAATGTTAGCAGATAGTTGACAGACTGATAGTTATTGAAAGACGAGTACAGATTTCAAAATAACTATTGTGTGTACTAGGTTATCTCTGACCATGACTGGAGAATGAAAAAGGATTTTCCCACTCTTCCTCCAGCATCAGCTGCCACAGAATTTAGTAGTGGGCATCATTTCTGCCTTGGAGAAAACCACAAGGAAAGGGGCTGTGGTTTGGTTTATTCTGTGAAAAATTCTAACTGGGTGCAACCCAGGATTCTCTCCTTTCAGTTCAAAACAGAGAAAATATTCCTAAACAAAAACCTCTTTTGCAGCTTGACTATGCCTTTCCACAAAAAGTCAGGAGAAGAGATAGAACAATCTGATCTCTTAGCTTATAAATTGGATCATTCTCTCTTTCAGTGCCAATAAATTAATTATATTTTCTTCTTTTTTTAAACAGTTGGAGGAGGTGTTCAGTCTTACAAGTGCACTTGGCACCTTCAGATCTTTCACTTAGGCAACATTTCCACACTCATTAACACTGAAACCAGGCCTTGTACCTACCTGACCTGAATCAGGTCTAGCACAGCACTGCGGTTTTGCCTAGTTATCCACAAACCACAATGAGAAATCATAATGTCACGCTCACACAGCACTGGGGTTTGCTATCTGCTTGGGAATAGATAGGTAAATAAATCGATTGATCAATCGATCTGCTTAGCACTCACATGTCCCTGATCTCACAGGAAGCCTGCCAAAAATGTTAGCATTTTTTTATTGCATTTGAACTGTCAAAGTAAGGTGGTGGATCAATACTTCAACTCAGCTTTTTTGGTCTGGTGCCAGGAGCTCTTAAGTCAGATTTAATGTATTGCCAAACCACAGTCTCAGGGTGAGGTTCATGCCTCTGTGCAAGGCAAGTGAAAGGTCTGCAAAGTGTTTAAGTCTTACCATCTCTAAATAGATCTTAAATGTGACTTCACTGTTTGGTAAGTCTTGCATTAGTCCTTTACATGGAGAGAAATTTACTTCCCTGAATGTCCAGAATACATACTGGGAGGAAGGACAGCACTGTATACTGACCGAGCACCATCTTTGCCAGATAAGTGCTAGACACAGGCATCTGTTCAGGCAGGACTATGCTACAAGGCAGCAACACCTATCCATGCATAATAATACATGGCTTTTTTTCAGCACTATGAATACTGTACATCCAACCGAACTGGCCCACACGGAAATGGTCAAAGAAGGAAAATGAAGGGTTTCCATTATTTTTGTAGTTCATGCACGCTTATTTCAGGTTTTCAGGTT
Organism: Ardeotis arabs; assembly: GCA_011801015.1. NCBI lineage: Eukaryota > Metazoa > Chordata > Aves > Otidiformes > Otididae > Ardeotis > Ardeotis arabs. The sequence continues at coordinate 13,621 of JAAGAY010134184.1, read as the reverse complement.
TTCAGTGATATGCAGTCACCACATTGTCTGGTCAAAATATGACATTTACCTTTACCTTGTAGCACAGCAATTCACTGTGAACCTTGTCCTTTATCACTCTGATCTAAACAGAGATAGATATTTTAGGCCCTCTTATGGTCTCACAGCAAGTAGTGACTTCACCAAAAGCATCAACCTGGGGGCTGTATCACATTCCTAAGAAGATTTCACCCTGGGTGGACATTACATGGGGATGACACAGCAGGTGAAAACACTAGAGAAGAAGAGTTTTACTTATAGCTTCAGTGATTACAGATTTTATTGGAATATAAATTTTCAGGTTATTTTTCTTCTGATATCTGCTGCATAGAATCAGGAAAGTAATCTTCATAATGATCAGTAATTCCAGCAAGTAAAGTTTTGTTAGATATTCTGCTAATTATATTTCCACAGTAAAATAGTAAAGATTTAATAAAACCAACATCTATTCAATTGTCAATTCGTGTCTGTGCTTTTTGTAATAGTCAAGTCACCTTCTAAAGGATTATTTTTTTTACCTTCAAGACTAAAGGAGGTTCTGTGAATGTTAGAAATGCCTCTTAGAACAATCCTTTTTAATTTTGAATATTATTTACTCCTTTTCTTTCTCCTTTTATTCCTTTTCATGGGTTCACAATAGCTTGAAGAGAGTTGTTGTGACCAAATAGCTTATGCAGGAGTTCTTAGTCCCTTTAATTTCCAGGAGGAATTATGCCAATAAGATCTACATACCTAAAATTTAATCTCTTGAGAAGACCTGAGTCAATGCGAGGCTCATGCTTTGAACCTGAATCTCACCAGACACACCAGCACTGCAGAGTGCTCAGTTTATCCTGTTTGTGAAAACAAAATAAATAAAGGTAGACATAAGAAGGTAGACATAAGAAGGTAAGGTAGACAGAAGAAAGTACACAGAATTAGGAAAAACAGGTCATATGAAAGACATCAACAGAAGAAAAAGGAGTGTGGACAGTAAGAGTAACATTGCAGACTTTAAGAGAATTCAGTAAAGCATCCCCCAGAGGCAGAGAGCAGCCACACATGAGATGTGATAAGTGGTCCAGACACGTGGCAAGTCAACAGTCACCAGAAATGGGGCAGGAGATCCTGGAAGGCCTGAAGGCACTCATGATATCCTTTGGCTGCCAGAGTTGCTTGTAAGTTATTGCCTCCTAATGTTGTTTATTTGCCTACACTAAAAATAAAATGGAATAAGGTAGCAATTTTTAAGGACTGCTTAAAATAGCAACATCAGCACTTGTGTCCAATTAAAAAGAAATACTTATTGTTACTAGTAATACCTACAATTACGGGAAGATGAGATCACTGAAAAAGTAGTTCCAGTAATGTTTGGTTTGTTTGGCATGTTATGCATCATTAGTTTCACCGTTTTCCCCTTTCTAGTTAAAAAGTCTGTTTCCCTTGTTTGTGGTAGATAAAACAAGAAGGATGAAAATTTACTAATATTCTTAATGTTTTGTTTTGCTGTTTTACTTTTAGATATCATTTCTAGAAGGACTCAAAACAATGAAACTATTTGAGGAACTGCACAAAATCTTGTTTCAATTGATCATGCCCCTGGAAATTAGTGTGAATTCCCCAAGAAAGGGCCTCCTATTTCATTCCTGTGGTAAACTTGATGTATTTCTATCATAAGGGAAAAGAAGGATTATGTTGTTTGTTTTTTTTTTCTGTGATTTTTTAATTAATAACTCAGCTTTTCTGATAATGCTTTGTAGTCATATCTACATATTTGTATCTAAATTAATTTTGCCTCATGTGTAACATTCTGTCTTTATTTAACAATGATCTACTTTAAAAGAAGGATTTTTTAATTCCAATGTGAAATATGTGCCTACATTTTTGTGTGCACACTAATGAAAACTTCTGTTATATGATGAGTAAAAAGCAAATTTTAAATATCATGATCATCAAAATGTCATTGGACTAATATTACCTTTAGATGAAGTCTGAGCACTCAAATTGAATTATTTAATGATACATTAATGAGGGGAATAAATAACCTTTTAATTTCAAATAACAGCAATTTCAACTGAGACAAATAAGCCAATCACAAAAGGCAGTATTTATAAAAACTATTTAAATTTGTACAGAAGTGGGGAATGAATAGTAACCAATTTATTTTGAATTCCACACAATCTGGGGGCTGGATCAACTCTAGCTGAAGTTGGTCAGGGCTGGATCTGGATGTGAATCCTCAAGATTATTCGATATCAAGAAATGGCATTAGAAATGTCTAAAAGTTAGAGAAAAAATGGCAGTCAAAGTAAACAATGAGTATTTTACTGGGTGACTGGAACCACTTTTCTCCTCAGGAGATGAACTGAACTTTTACTGTTCATTTGCATGTGGGAAAACTTTATTTGTGGTCCCTTTCATTAGTCTAATACGTGCTGCAGCCTCACTGCCATTATTGTGGTCGAACAAGTGTAAAACTGGAGTCATGTAGTAGCTATGCAAACCTCTGAATTTTCTCCTCCCACCATAGGGGGGTCTTTACTGTTGTTTTCTCTCATTTTCCACAACAACCAAAAGTAAGACAGCATTTTAAGAAGGCTCTTCTAGCCTCTGTACTGTGAAATCTGTGAAATTTGTTTGTGTATGCCGAATCTCAGGTAAGTATGTGCAAGGATGTAATTAATCTTAAACTACAAGTCTGATTTTCCATGTGAAAGTTTCCAATGTGAGGTTTTGTGAAATTCAGCCAGTCAATAAGGTCTGAGGTAATTAGAAAGGCTACATTTGATCATGGTCAACAAAACTTGAAACACATTGTATTAGGCTGAGACATGTCTCTGAACTTGATTTTCTCATCTATACTCATTACCTTCTACAGCACCACTGTTGAAAATGCATTATGCTTCCTAGGTAAGGAGCTGAATTCACAATTTTTTTTTTGCCTTTAATTTGCTATAAAAGTGCTGAAGAGAAAAGAAGACTATAAATGAAAGTTTTCTCTCAATCTTGTGAAGCTGAATTTGGTACCTATTTGACAACCCAAGGACGTTTTGCTCTGCCAAGTTCTGCACAAGAGTTTTGGGCAACTCTCTTCTCATCTTTTCTGAGAGAAATGCAGATTTGAGTCTCACATTTTAATGGGTCATTCCTGATTCCTTTTTGAGCCACCTGATTTGCAGTCTCTGTGCAGCCACTGTTTCAACCGTGAAAATCTCTTCCCTAGACAAGCAGCACTGACTGAACTGAGGATGGCAACTGTGAAATAGTTTTCATTGTCTGTGAACCATGAAGAAAGAACACATGAGTGTGGACTATAGACAGGGCACTGAACTACATCAAAGCCCTCTGTAGAAGAGCTTTGCAGTAGTAGGCCAGCACAAATATAGTAAGTCTTCCTCTGATAGCAATCTGCATCTGATCCTCTTCACCTGCTCCAAATAGATTGATCCAAAAGTCCCCTGTGCAGTCACCATGTATTAACATCCCACCATTTTTGTTTTCAGAGGTATCAGATGATGTGGTGGTCCCCAGATCCACAAAAGGGTGAATGACTCCTTAAAGTAGTTTCATCTGGTATGGGATAGGATTTGTTATTTAGTGTTCTTGGTCACTGTTATAAATTTTTTCACAGGCAATGCAAGATTTGATAATACAGCAGAAGATGCTGCTCCCAGAAAAAAAAAAAAAAAGTGTTATCTTTATCTTCACCACCTCTATTGATTGATGAATGAGGTTTCTCACATCTCTGTAGCTCAATTTTCTTACTGTCGCCACTGTAAGGTGCTGCCTTCCCTGCTTTTCTGCTGAAGTGACAGAAACATATGCATCACAGCTTATTGACAGGTGACCTCTGGCTCTGACTGTATTTTGGGATAGGTGTGCTTTGCTATAGTTTCCTCCATAGTCCAGATGTCTCTGCTTATCCAGCCCAGATAACATTACGGCTTTCTTTCCTCCATCCTCTGCCTTTGTTTCAAAGGAAACCGGTCTGTGCCAGTGGATAGTGCGCACACAGGTTTTACCTTCACAGGAAATCAGTGTTTGGCTGGGATGTGTGCTGGGTCAGGGCTGTGGGAACCACTGCACAGCATACCTGCACCACAGTGTTAGTGCCAGAGAGATCTATTCCAGTTCCTGTAATTATAAACACATTAGTGACCTTCATCAAGAGGCCAAGTAATAGCTGGATCATCTGATATTCTGAGAGCAACATCTCACTGTTGTGTTCTGCTAGTGTAAGTTTCCTACAGAAGTATTAAAGATAACTATTGTTAATAAACCTACCTCTTCAAATTGTGTCCCAGTGCTTCCTAAGTAAGATGTAGGACAGCGAGGCAAATATGTGAAGAAGAGCTCACTTAAGCTGACTGGAGTCACTGGAGATATCAGCCCTTATGGGCAAACACAGTGCTTGTCAGTTTGCATCCGTTTCTGATCCGAGAACACCACAAATAACACTGCCACACTCTTCCAACAGTCTCAGCTAGCTGAGTTTTCAGCAATCCATATATGCCTTGCCATCAGCTTGGACACAGATGAGTAAACTTATTTGTCCTTCCCCTTGCTGAAGCGACATACAATCAGGCCCTTTGACAATTCATTTGTCATAAGCAGTTCTTCCTAGGCTGCACATACCAAGGTCTGCCACTCAGGTTTATGTGTTGCCTTTAGCTTCTTCATTTGTCTAGAGCAAACTGCAGATATATTGATCAATTTTTGTATGGGCATTTTCACCCCTACACAGGCAAGAAAGGATTGATCCAGGTGTAATGCTAGGACAGCACTGGCAGGGGTCCCTGGTCACTGATGTTTTACCAGGGTAAACCTGCATGTGCTCACAGATGGGTGCACTGGTGGTCAGTGCAAGCCTGGGAGCAAAACCTGAGTCTGCAAAAGCTATGGGAGCAAAAATGGTCAGGGAAAACACTTATCAACAGTCTCTTCTAGGTCTTCTTTCTGGTAGACCTCTACTGGTGCTCTGATAGGGGCTAAACCTGGCTTTCAGCTGAAAGCAGCTCAGATAGCAAAGTAGTCTCTCCTCGTGCAGTTTAGCTGGGAAAGCGAGGTGTAATTCAGAGCAGTTTATACCTATCTTCTTGCACTTTACCTACCTTTTAGTAGGCCTGCTATCTCCCGAGCTTTTAATGAAATGTAAATTAAAGCATCTACCTTGATGGGTGGACTGTTCAGTTGGATGGTCGCATCCAGAGGGTAGTGGTATACAGCTCAATGTCCAGATGGGGGTCAGTGACATGGTCCTTAAGGGTCCATACTGGGACCAATAATGTTTAACATCTTCATCACTGGCATAGACAATGGGATTGACTACACCCTCAGCAAATTTTGGGGATGACGCCAAGCTGTGTGGTGCAGTCCACACACCTGAGGGAAGGATGCCGTCCAGAGGCCTGCGAGAGCCTCATGAAGTTTAACAAGACCAAGTGCAATGTCTTGCACATGGGTCGGGGAAATTCCAGGCACAAATACAGGCTGGGCAGAGAATGGATTGAGAGCAGCCCTGAGGAGGACTTCGGAATACTGGTGGATGAGAAGCTCAACATGAGCTGGCAATGCACACTTGCAGCCCAGAAAACCAACTGCATCTTAGGCTGCATCAAAAGAAACCTGGCCAGCAGTTCGAGGGAGGTGACTCTCCCCCTCTACTCTGCTCTCATGGGACCCCACCTGGAGTACTGTGTCCAGCTCTGGAGCCCCCAACATAACAAAGACATGGACCAGTTGGAGCGAGTCCAGAGGAGGGCCACAAAGATGATCAGAGGGCTGGAGCACCTCTCCTATGAGGGCAGGCTGAGAGAGTTGGGGCTGTTCAGCCTGGAGAAGAGAAGGCTCCTAGGAGACCTTATAGAGGCCTTCCAGTACCTTAAGGGGGCCTACAGGAAAGACAAGAAGAAACTCTTTAGCAGGGCCTGTTGTAATAAGACAAAGGGTAATAGTTTTAAACTAAAAGAGGGTAGATTTAGACTAGATATAAGGAAGGAATTTTTTACAATGAGGATGGTGAAGCACTGGAACAGGTTACCCAGAAAGCTGGTACGATGCACCATCCCCAGAGACCAGGTGGACAGGGCTCTGAGCAATCTGATCTAGTTGAAGATGTCCCTGCTTCTTGCAGGGGTTTGGACTAGATGAACTTTAGAAGTTCCTTCCAATACAAATCACTCTATGATTCTATGATTCTACCTCTGGAATAGTATGTTTGTCTCTCTGCTCTTCATCTACACAAAAACTGTTAATGCTGCCTTCAGTTTTCAACAACAACAGAGATACATTTCGGTAATCAGGGCTAAGGTATTTCCCTGAACAAGTAAGCATTGATGTAACTGCTTGTACTGGACCAACACCACCTGTGCCAGAGCACAGCACCTGTGTTTGTACTACACATCCCTTTGAATTCCCTGGTTTTCTCCCCAGTACCTCTTTACTGACACTCAATACTTTCTGTCAGCTTTCTCAGCTAAATTCTCACAGGAAAACAGTCAGAAATATAAATCTCACTGTGAAATAGCTATTCTATAAATAGCATAAGGATTATCTTTTGTGAAGTTTTATTCTATAAACTGAAAGATAAGGCTTTCTTGACACACATAACTCAACTTACTAGCTAGCTTAGAGCTTGGTGTTAGGAAATTGGAACTACTAAATGTCATTGATTATCATTAGTGATGTTATTTGCTATTCAGTCAGAACACAAACTAGATATATACACATATTTTTCTTTGTCAAATATTGAAGGAACTGCAAGAGGATTAATTGAGGCTTATGAAAGGAACTTAGAAATTTTTGAGGTTTTTACACACTTTAAAGCTCTGAGGAAGTGCAATACAAAAGGAAATGCCTGGAAGTCAGAATTATCAACAGATAAAAGTTCTGAATGAGCAGTATTAAAAGAAAACAAATAACATTTCTGCATGGAAGTGAATCTTCCTCAACTGATGCTCTACAATATGGATTCTTCATTACCTGATATTCTCTCTCCTTACTCCTTTGATTAGGCTGCCCCATTTACCGCCATAGCAATTTTGTGAATAATGACAAATCCTGTATTTAATTCAGCTTCTCAAAGTGTTGTTTAAGGGAGTGTGACTGAGCGTTTCCACCATGGAAACAGAATAAAACTAAATTGCTCATTATTGGTCTTTGCAGTCCTATATTTGGAACTACAGTGAAGATACTCCATGGCATTAAGTAATATTCCAATAAATGCTTTCAAAAAAGAAAATATATCTGACAGGTAAAGAATTCACTGGAGCACTATGCTGTTAAGGAGATTTTCCAGTCCATACCTTGATTTTCTGATTTTGCTCATCAGCCCTACTCCATCCCTTCTAACAGCCCCCTGGCACTGTTGATTCTGCTCTCAAAAGTGAAGAAGGAATGGGTTACTGCCATCTGGAAAAACCAGGATAGATTTCCAGGGAGTCTTTAAACATGAGAATTTAAGAAACACCTTTACAGCTACATCAATGATCCAAGTAGCCCAGTACTCTGTCATCAACCTAGATATCAGCTGCCAAGTTGGCAAATATAAGCAGATAGAAACAGAGCTTTTGTGTGTCTTGTCTCAGCAGATAGAATGAAGAGCAGGAAGAGAAATAACAGCTTTTTCTTTCTTGTACTAATGTATTTAACAGAATTGATACCTGCTCTCCTCTTGGAGCCCACACACATGGAAGGGGCTGACAGCTTCCATTCCAGGATCTGATGTATGGTATTTGAGAAAAGATGACTGAAATTTCATGCCTTAGAGCAAGACAAAAAATGAAAATACATTCCCTTCTGAAGGATCCTTGTAGCTTGGTTATCTACATGCAGATATTTATTTTTAATTCATTAGATGAGTTCCAGAATTGAATTACTGGCAGTGAGCCATTTTTTTCCTCATCATATCAATGGATTGAAGGAGAAGAAACTTTCCTCTTTCCATTTCAGACAGTTGCAATATTTCTATAGGCTTAAATGGACAGACAGCTGGACTTCTGATCTAGTTGGTGTTTCACAGATCTGAATCCTGTTGTCGTAACTGAAAATAATCACAGGATATGTCTTTTGAACTACTGCACTATACTCACAAGAAAAAAAAAAATACTATTTCTTTACACTGCAAGAATGTTTTGAGTGGATCCTACTTACTTCTTTCTATGTAATCTCTTACAAAAAGCAGTCTCTGTGGTGCCCCAGGAGCCAGAGGCCGCATAGACATATTGGTGCAGATCCGAGCAGAAGCCAGCACAGTGCACAGATCTTGACAGCATCTTGAGATGAGACAGGAATTTCCAGTGTGGATGACCCCTATGGATGGCATGACCCCCAGACATCCGCTCTAACTTCACAGTACAGGTATGACATTGCTGTCAGTGATTTACTGGAGTGGGGGTAGGTCCTTTCTTCCACTGTTTTCAAAGTCTATGAACTAAAGAGCCCTCAAGAAGTGTCTCCCTTATTCATAGAACCATAGAATGATAGAATGGTTAGGGTTGGAAGGGACCTTCAAAGGTCATCTAGTCCAACCCCCCTGCAAGGAGCAGGGACATTTCCAACCTGATCAGGCTGCACAGAGCCTCATCCAACGTGGCCTTGAATGTTTCCAGGGATGGAGCATTGACTACCTCTCTGGGCAACCTGTTCCAGTGTTCTACCAGTTTTTCAGTTTAATCAGCAAAATCCTGTTGTATAGACATACATTAAATTTTCAAATACACAGAAAATATTTTTTTTTGTTTTCATCACAAATACGATGAATATATAATTAATCACTATTCAAGGTATTGGTATTAAGAGAGCATATTTTAGAAAAGTAATATTGTCACCAGTTGGAGGTACAACAGTACATATTTGATGACACTTCTGATTAGTGAACGTTTCAACTCTATTTGATATTTATTGGATGTAGTTTTCATTGTCTGAACTCAGTTTTTCACTTACTTGGAAGAAGAATTAGATTCTGGATATAGATTAGATTCTAATTAAATGTGTCCTTTTTACAGGAAAAATGCCTAAATTCTTTCGTACTTTGTAGGGAAATGAGAAAAACAAAAAACTCACAGCCTGTCTTCCCTTTTCACCTGGTTCCTAAATGCACAACAGTCCGTGATGACACTAGAAAAATCAGTAGCACCTGATGTGATGGGTTGCAAGCTATCCTTGTATTCTGAGATCAGGAGCTGTCTTGCTGAATGTACTGGTAATTGTATTGATTCCAGATGCCTTTTTCGGCTCATGCGCAGGAGTAATTGGAGTAGTCGTAATGTTCTCAGGTTGCTGTAGCATTACTTTAGAAAGTACCACATAGCAAACCACTCAAGAACCAGCATGGCTCAATGTCTGGGAGGTGTCATTCTACCCTTCAACTGCTTTTGTTCTCTAGACTGAACCTGAGCAGAGTGATGTGGCAGCCGATTAATTTCATTTAAAAACAGTCACCTTAAGAAAATCTGTTCAAATATGCAGTGTATGAAGGCTGATTAATTCAAGATGTTTGAATTTAAGCACTCAGTTAGATGTAGTAACCCTGTAATTAAGATCATACAGGGTCTAATTTGTCTTTGATTAAGTAGGTACTCAATTAAAAAAATCCCATTAATATGCACACAGAAAAAAATCCACACACTTTTTTCCTTGTATCCAGGTATTTTCAACAACATAAAGTATTTAACTTAATTATTATGTAACTCTAATACATTTTTTCTTGCCTATTTTTTGTAAAACATAAAATATGGCACAGAAATATGATATCAGAAAAATTTTGTGTAAAAATATCAAACTATCCTATTTCCTAACAACCAGAAGTATGTTTGAATGATAAAATAATAGAATCATAAAATAGTTAGGGTTGGAAGGGACCTTCAAAGGTCATCTAGTCCAACCCCCCTGCAAGGAGCAGGGACATCCCCCACTAGATCAGGTTGCTCAGAGACCCATCCAACCTGGCCTTGAATGTTTCCAGGGATGGGGCATCTACCACCTCTCTGGGCAACCTGTGCCAGTATTCTACCACTCTCATTGTAAAAAATTTCTTCCTTAAGAAATTCTTCCTTAATTTCTTCCTGAAATCACAGCAAATCCTGATCAAGCAGGTAATTTAATCTATGGTAAATGGAGGATATTCCAGTTGATTTAACAGTGATTTTCTTTTTTTTTTTTTTTTTTCCCCAATTAAAGTAAATATGTCTAGCAAGGTGTGTTGTATTACTGGTGATTTTAGAATTATAATTTGTCTCACCCCATGTTCCTTGATGACTCAAGGGAGGCCGTCTGTGCAGACTAACTGCCCAGAAGTGTGGAGCACCTGACTTTGAGGGTAAGGCAAATATAACTGTAGACAGAGGATGATTGACTAATACATTCAATGCTGTTGATAGCTACAAATAGTTATTGCATCGTTATGAGGGAGATGTGGATCTATGCAGTGTGTAGGATACAATTTCCAAAAGCCTGTTAGAGAAAAATCCATCTCTGAACCAGGCAAAAATTATTGCTCTGTCATGACAGTCTGTGAAGATGGCCTGAAGAGCGTAACTGAAGCATGATTTTACCACAAAATTTACAGTACAATATCATAAAGCTCAGTTTTTTTGATCCATGTTGCAAGACTAGTCTTTTGTACACTGTGTCTGAGACAAATCAGCAGTGAAAGCAAAATATTCCACAGACAGTAACTTCTTATAAAATAAGTTCCACCTACTGCTATTGCATCTAATTAGGGTAGTACAATTATTTCTCATTTTCTGGTATAGAACAGTAATAAGTGAGCACAGTGACTTGTTACTTTAACACATCTCAGAAACTTGTTAAATTTGTCTTTTTCTATATCACATCTGCACTTCTTGCCTTTATGGAAGATACTTGTCTTCCACAATTTAGTGCTTGAGTCATGACAAGTTAAGGATATAGGCAAGAAAAGATACATAAATATAGTCATAGCTTCCCCTATGTTAACTTGAAAAATTAGATTTTCAGGAACAGAAGCCCTGATTCTACTTCTAGGCATATCTTTATACATAGAGATTTCTGCATAAAACATCAGGGTATTATTTCTTCTCTTTGTTCTTAAAGACTTCAATATATTTAGTGGTCTCTGTCATCTTACAGATTAAAAAAGCAACCATGCAACTGCAATCTGCAGTTTGAGTTTATCTTCTGTTTCAATATCATTGTTAGAGAAGTAGCAGAACAAATTTTTGAATCATTATATGATCAAGAGAGGAAAAGATATTGCAAAATTAATTTCTACCATCACACTCTGCTGTTGGAAAAATAAATGCCTTAACTACAAAAGAAAGAATGGAGCCTTTGTTTGGACAGCCGTTATAGGTAAGCCTGTGACTTGAGATCTGCTGAAACTAGCATCACATAAGAATGAATTTTCTGTGATCTTCTAAAAGGGAAAACTTTAAAAAAAAAAAAAAAGACAAAACCCCTTGAACATTCTCCTCCAAATTTTTTAAAAATTATGGACTCTTACTTGAAAAAAGTATCCATAATGCTAAGTATAAACCTAAAATTCAACTGACTTTTGAAGACAAAAGTGTTAAAATGTGTAATAGAGTTAGTATTTCAAAGACCCTCGGAGAGTATCTATTTTCAGATGATTCTGATAAATCCTAAGCCCATACCAAACAGTGGTGAAGTACCAGAAGGGACATTAGTTGACTGAGATAGAGATATATATATACACATATAAACAAAAGAAAACAAAAGACAAAAACCTCAAAACTCACATAACAGAAAGCTTTTAAAACACTGAGAACTGGCTGCAGTTCAGTAGCAGTCAGTAGTAGTCAGCAGCGGTCAGCAGTAGAAAGCTTTCCAGTTTGTAAGCCAGAATTTCTCTCTTTGCTTGATAAGGATAAAACTTGTTGTTGACACTTAAAGCTTGGCTAGTATTTAAAGTCAGCTCAGTGAATTTGATAAACTGGAACCTCCCTTTCCTTCTCTCTAGAGGAAGGAAATACAATTAAGTGCCAGCTACCCCAAACAATTTCAAGAGTCCAAACAGCTATGATGATCTGAGTCAGTCCAAGGACTGGTTACATCAATATCAAGTAAAGGAAAAAATCTTCTTGTTGGAGTATACTCTGATGGTACTTGGAGTAAGGGCATGCGATGAAAGAGGAGGGGCTCTAAACCAACCCCACTGAAAATCTGTTGGTATCTGTCATGGAAAACTGGACGATTGCTTTATGACAGTATGCAGGCCTTGACATGTCTCCTAATCAGGTTTCTTATACTCTTGTGCTGTGTTTCTTCTCTTTTTTTCCCTCAAGTAAAGAAGTTTTACATCTATTTTACTGGTGAGGATGACCTCTATTTCTTGGCAACATAGAGTTTGCAAGATAAACAATCATTAATACCAATAATCAAAAACGTTTATTTCACAGTTGTTTTCTCTGGCTTCAATTGTTCCTAAATCTGCATCCTACCCCCTTGCTCTCATATGGTACTGTTTGTCCTTTTGATAAGGCTACGGTAATGTTGAACATTCTCTAAAATGCATTATCTCCATTTGAATTCCCTGAAATGAGAACAATAAATGCTTTTCATGATGAAACCATTAATTACAAATTGAAAAAAGTCTAAAGCAAAAGTGTACACCACCCCCTAGTAATTAAAATAATAGGTTTTCCATTAAGATAGATTTTGCCAATTTATGTATTTACTCAGAAAATTTCCTACAGTTTGCAAATAAAGAATGCATTGCACTCCTGCAGTGTGTTCTAGAACAAATATAGATAAAGCTTTGACATTCAGTTTAAAGCAAAAGGGTTTGGCAGGCTGGAAAACTTGCTGCTGGAGATTATAAACTGCTGTGACTGGCATTCTAAATTTATTATGATATTTACCAGTTTAATTTGTGCATCTTATGGTTTGACTATAGCTGTACATTGTATCATTTAAAATAGTGGAAACATATATAACCAGTTGAAGGAAGTAATAAGCTGGAGCACAAAACAAGCCTTTCATCTGGAAATCTAAGTGGTTATTTTATCAAAATATAAAGTCTGCCTCCCTTTGCATCTTTCAAAAATTATTTCCATGTGCTGCAATCTGCCATCATGTAGTTTGTCCGGAAAACTGAAGTAATAAGATCTTAGTTTCCTGCTTGTCTAAATGGTATCTACAATTGTCTCAGTAGGGTGCTGAAAAAGCTGGTGGGGGTGAGGGGGGAAGTCCTTGTAAAGACAGGTAGACAGAGCAATGTGTTAATTATTGGACACTAATGGACGGATATTATGCATAATATATGTTTAGACTGTTTTTTGTATGAACAGAATAGTCTTTTTATGGCTACAATCATCAAAACTAAAAAGCTAGTAGATGCCATTTTCAATTACATAATATATTACATAATATAGAGAATAATTGTGGTATCTTGTACACAGTGATGCGTTAACTGCTGATTTTTAGTGGCTTGAAGCATATGGTCACAGCTGCCTCCATTATGTGTAAGATGTACCATTTTGAATGTGAGCATCCAAAATGTCTCTGAAGAAGGCAAAGCTACAGGATGCAGACTTACTAATTTATCACAAATCTAAATCTTTCAAAAATGCCACTGTATTTTTTAGTAGTTCAAAGCATTAAAAAAATATGGATCATCAGTAGG
>JAAGAY010134183.1:0-22327 GCA_011801015.1 Ardeotis arabs | reverse complement strand
TTTTTTTTTTTTTTTTTTACTTTTCCCCTTCTTAAATACGTTATCACAGAGGCGTTATCACTGAGCATTCTGTCACCAACTGGCTTGGCCCTGGCTAGCAGCAGGTCCGCCGTAGGCCCAGCTAAGCCCACCAGACAAAGGTGAAACTTCTAGCAACTTCTTGCAGAAGCTGCCACCATAGACCCCGCTCCCCTCCACCTCCATCCAAAAAAAGCAACACAATAGTTAAAATTAATAGGAAGCTGGGAGGGGACAGTAAAAATCACCAAGATTATTTAAGAATGGACTTTGATAAAACTGAGCAAAGTGCAGTGGTGATGGAACCAAAAATGGCTTTAGCAACTAGCACCCAGCAACTTCCTCAAGATTGACATCTTCAAGCCACAGACTTGATATACCAGTTGCACCATACACACCAACTGAGCAAACTCCATGTCATCTGTCCTGCCCTGAGGAACTTTTATGACAGATGGAGCCAAAGTCATGGATTAAATGAACTCAACAGATGTTTTGGAAGGATGACCCACAGACTAAGGGAATGATATCTGTACGTATGTATATATATGTATATCAAAGACAGGAAAAATGGTAGTGATTAATTGGAAAGTGCAGAATCTGGGCATCATGTAGATGGTATAGAATAAGGGGTGGATAATGTCCTGGTTCTTGTGAGGATACAGCTAATTTTCAAAGGAGACTGGGAAGGGACACAGCTGAGTTACCTTACCAATTAGCCAACAGCTAGGATAGCTTACCCAAATTAGCCAAAGGAATATTCAATACCATGTGATGTCATGCTCAGTATATAAAGTGGGGATGGTGCCAAATGGTTTTTCCCTACTCAGGAGTGAGCTGAGTGTCGGGATCCACTGTGAGCTACTGTAGCATCAATCATCTTAATGTATTCTGTTACTGGACTTTTTTTTTCTCCCTCTGTTTTTCTTCCTTTGTTGTTCCGTTAAACTGGTTTTATCCCAACCCATGAGTTTTCCCTTTCTTTTTCTCCCTATTCTCTTCTCCATCCCACTGAGGGGCCAGGGAGGGTGGGAAGTGAGCAAGCGGCTGCCTGGTATTTTGGCTGCCAAGTGGGGCCAAACCAGAACAGTAATTCAGATAGTTGCTAACTGACTATGTGTTTCCACTGTATTTCAACAAAGATGAGCTAAGAACAAAGTTGTATTTCTACTCGAACAGCACCTTCTTACAGAAGGTGTACAGAAACACCAGAAACAGAAGAAAATATATGGCGGAAAAGGCTTTTCATCTGCATTTCTTTTATCCATCTCATCAGCCCCTAATGCTGTTTCTAGCACCTCAGAGTTCTGAGAATAGGTAGATTCCTTCAGATTAAAACAGTTTAAACATTTTCTGCCTTACTGATTACCACAAGTTTAAAATCCTTTTTTGTCATGGAGACTATTCTGAAAGTAATCAAAACCCTATCGTTGTCAAAGTCCATTAATAGAGGACAGAGGCTGTGGTATGGAAATATGTAATATAGCATCTTCCAGTGTAAACAGGAATTAATCTTTGACATATTGAGCATATTAATCATTATCCAAATAACAATTCCACAGTAATGCAGCTGGAAGAGGCCTGAAGAAAGGAGTCCATCTACCATTAAAGTGGTTATTGATTGAAGGTTAATGTGTGTCTGGGAGATCACTCTGCATCCTTGGGGTAATCAAATAAGTGCAGAACTGAATGACCGACTAAACTGCTTGGCTAGCTGTCCATTTTACTCAATAGAGGATATCAGCATTGATTGTTTAAAGTAATCCAGGGCCTAAAAAGGTTTTATGCCCAAAAAGATGCAGCTCTATGTTGACTGGAAATTGTCGTATGTTCACACTTACCTGCCAGAAGAAAACTGATATTTTTTTACCTTGTTCGCATTCGATCTGTGAAGCTCTATTGCTTATTGCATTTTAAAGAAGGTTTCAACTCTTCTTTTTTTTTTTCCTGTGACCAGAATGATTTATATACTATTATATGGTACCGTATATTTCCATGTGATATTCATACCAAAAAAAAGAATGACAAGGTTGGATAAACGCTTCTGAGAGATGGGAGACGGAGGTAGCCCAGGGAGCACACTTGAAGGAGGGAACGTTCAAGTGTTTTGAGGACACAGGTAGCAGCTATGGAAAACATTGGAATAAGAGCCAAGCCAAGCAGTGAGTATACAGCACAGAAGGCACAGGAAGACTGCTAAAAATGGCAGCAAACTTGGAGCCAGGTTTTCAGTGTGACAAAATGAGAAAAATTTTCATAGGAGCACAGACAGACTGTGCATAGATAGCTGCGGTCCAGGAAAACTACTGAGTTGCTGAAATTAAGGTGAAGCTGAGGGCGAGAACTTACAATGCTATGGCACAGTGGGAAAGATTTCCCTTTTATTTCTCTTCTCTCCTGCTAGTTAGTTGGAATTTTCTATGCTTTAAAAGTAAAAAGGGAAGAGGAAGATCTGTAATCTTAGCACATAAATTAAAAAACGATAGTCCCTAAATACTCAAGGATATTTCACGAGTTAACATAGCATTTCAGAGCACATAAGTGAAAAGCCCAATTAAAGTCTGCATAAAGTAAGTTGTGTAAATATTATACCAGTCTAGGAGTTGACTGTGTCAACTTGTCAGCTAATATTTCTTCTGCTCTGGTACATCCTCAGTGGCTTGACGATTCATTTCTCTGTTTTTCTAGCTGAGGCATGACCTTTATTCCTCAATGGCCAGAACAAATTGTGGTCCAGTCTCCTAGAAACATCAGTAGTGAATGGCCTGTGTGTTACTGTTAACAGAATATGAAACAAATTCTTCCAGAGAAAGAAACGCATGCAAACAAGTGATTCTAAATTAATAGTTTTGTGCTGTCTTTTTGTTGTGTGGCTAGAATTTGAGCTTTTAAGTTGTATTATACTAAAAACAGTGGCAACTTAGAGATGACAGCAAACTTTTTTTTTCTTATCCTTTATGGCAATAATAACCAGTCTGTACAACATGAATTTCATTTGCTGTGCACCTTTTGATGAGTTTAATTGTTGCATGACATAATTCATAGAACACTAAGCATTAGCCTGTCTGAATAAAGAAGCTATTTCTATTTGCATGGTAATGAAACCTTCTCAAAAATGCTGAAGATAATCAACACGCTAATGAGACTTTCTGAGTGACCTAGGACTATATGTTGGGTCTTCTTGTAATTTAGATCAAACACTGCTGATAAATATAGGAGAAAATCCTTAATTGAATGTAAACATTGAAACAAGAAAAACAGAAGAAATTAGTTTAAACCAAAAATGAAAGGGAGAAAGAAGTGCTGAATGGAAGTTACTCCAGCCAAGGTGATTGTATAGGAGGCAGAAACGGATTGCATTAATGTCTATTGATTCAGGCACAATAACGTTTCTCCCTGATTGTTTGTTGAGCTGTTTAAGGGCTTTCCAATGGACAAAGTAGCTAGATTTATCCATAAGAAAGTGTCTGCATTAAACATATCTCTCCTTTTGTGTACTTTCTTGGTCAAATATCTGGTGTCAGATACCAATTTATACAAATAGCCTCAGAGATTCCTTTGCTTTCATCAGATCTCCTGTAAAACAAACTATTCAGTTTTCTTCATAAGGGAGCAACATTATAAAGATCAGAAGACGCTCCAAAGAACATTTCTGATATCTGAACATATTCTTTAAGATAGATGTAAAGCTATATGTTTATATTATGCTTCTTTTTATGTACGTCTATAGTGTAGCATGAGTACCTTTTTCTAAAGCAACCTCAATAGTCATTTTAAAAGTAGCTTATGTTTCTAAGTTTCTTAACTTTGACTTCTTAGACAGAATATTTAAACAAAAAAAAAAAGAAAGAAAGAAAATAACATTTGAAAATGTTAACACAAATCCTGAACTTGGCTGCTCCCTTCTTCTTGCTGCATCTAGTGACTGGCTGCCAGGGCTTTGTACTTCCCAACATGGCCTATATTTTTACACATTTCCTTTCCCCTTTCATCATTGTCAGTTGCCCCTTCTTCTCCCTCCTATTCAGGGCAATTAGAGATTGTTCTGCCTGTCCTACTTTTGTGCGAGCACACTCAAAGTGGAGAAAACAGTTTCCCCAGCAAGTGGTTGGTTGGTTCTGCAGCTGAACACACATGAAACAGAAAACAGCAGAAACTGAAGAGAAAGTGGTTGAGACAGAGAAAAGTATCTAGATGATGCCTAGAAACTCCAAACAAAGAACATTCTCATATAGGTAATATTAACATACAAAAGAAGTTATCCTTATTTAGAGGATTTTTTTTTTTTTTTTTTTTTTTTTTTTACCAGTATGATGACATTCGGTAATATAGGAATGCTTCATTAACAGGTCTTGCCAAAATAGCATACTGCTTTGTAGAAGAAATAGGATAAAAGTCTGTTGGTTGATTTTTTAATTTTAAAGGAAAAGACAGCTAGTTATTAACATAAAATTGTCAATGTTCTGTTTACTTTTCTGGAGAAAATTCCAGAAAAGCTTTAAAATTAAGTTTCTTGTATTTTATGCATGCAAGCTTCTGCCTGCTACATGTATATTTTTTGCAAAATAATGTGTTACTGATTTCTCAAGATACTGTATTATGTGATATGTCAACCTAAGGGTTTGGTCATTATCTTGATACATGAGATTCATTTTGCTGGTTGTGAATGGTGTAGTTGCTACAGCAATGTGAATCAAGAGCAGATTTTAAACAAGAACATAAAAGTTCATTTTTTTTAATACAGTGATGTTATCTGTCTGTGTTCTTGAGCAGTCTCTTTAAAGGTGCTGTGCTTGATAGTCAGTTGAACAAAAATATAATTAGTTTTGCACAGCAAGTGGTAGAAGTCTTTGAAAGACTACACTCAGTACAGTAAAGACAGGAACCTCTTGGAGTGGGTCCAGAGGAGGGCTACAAAAATAATCAGAGGAATGGAACACCTCTCCTTTTTGGAAAGGCTGATATAGTTGGGGTTGTTCAGCCTGGAGAAGAGCAGGCTCCAGGGAGACTTTATTGTAGCCTTTCAATACTTAAAGGGCGCTTATAAGAAAGATGGGGACAAACTTTTTAGTAGGGCTTGTTCTGTCTAGATTGTTTTACAGCAGTGAGAGGCTTAATGAAACAGAGTAAGAAATGTACTGACAACAGAGATTCAAAATTGCCTGTATTTTGGAGAAGGAAAATCAATGTAAACCATATTTTGTTTTGAAAATACTTAAAGAAGAAGCATTTGAAATGTAACTGTAGGATACAGGCACAAGAAAATAATACTACTGAATGAATGTGAATAGCTGGAAAGACACCTATAAATGTTAAGACTAAACTTGTTCTTGCCTTAGTTAGAGTAACCTTCTTTACAGCTATGCTTGGAATTGCCCTCACTGCTCAACATTAGTTTGTCTGTACTATATTGTTTTCTGTTAAGAGTACCACAGAAATAATGGTACAGAGACCTTTAGTGAAACTATGTCATAGAATCCCAAAATGGGAGTAACATCTCATAGCCCATCACTTACAATTTCTGTCTTGCCGTATTAATGAGTCTCAGACAATGTTAATACACCTAGAGGACATGGGTCTCAAAAGCCCAAGAGCAACATAAAGGAAATAGACATTAATTTCAGTCTTAGAGCCTCATGGGGCCTTTACAGGTATAAACTTGGCTATAAATTGACATGCAACCTTGTTTGCCCTCAGGCTGTCTGAAATCTAAGAGAAGAGAACTTTGTAGTGTTTTTTTGGGGAAAAAAAGTGCTTTAATGGATTGCTATTTGTTTAAAATCCAACTGTGGTGCTGTGTTCTGTGGACATACTCTTTTTATGGTATATAAGGTGAATTTAAGCCCACTGGCTATGGATTTTCAGAGCAAGTCAACCATGTGCCTACATTGCACAATATTGACCAATGTACATTAAACAGTTATCAATGTGAGGTTTTTTTAAAGGAAGGCTAATAAATTACTATGCAAAACCTTTGCCAAAATACTAACGTCTTTCTCTAATGTGAATTTCTGCCAGTCTGTCCTGCTTCTCCACACTCAGAGACAGGTTTCTAAAGTTGTTTAGGTACACAGAATAAGCTTGAATTAAGATGTTCTAACTGATTTGTTATATTGCAGAATACAAAGGATCTCAAAGTCTATCATCATTGTTTTTTTTTTTTTTTGGAAAAAGGGAAAAAAACTGTAGAAAACAGACAGGGATTTGTCTCGTGTGCTCAGATAAACACTCTAGCATAACCCTCGTATAGCCTGCAAGTGTTGACAAGCTTCTTCCCTAGGATTTAATAATTGTTTAGTAGTCAGGTAGAACTGAGTTAACAAGGGCCATCCAGACAGAAAAGAGTATTTTCAATGCTGATACTTTCATGTATTAGCTCTCTTTTTTTTTTTTTTTCTGACAACTTTCTGCACTTTTGTCCTCTGCCAGAAGCAAATCAGAAGTTATTTCAATTGACAGCAAGTCTTATAGCATGTCAATAAAGAAGAACAAAAACACTAGAGGTTTCAGGTAAGAGTAGATTGTTCCCATTCAGATAATTATCATTTGTTCATCAGAACAAATCTTTCCCAATTTTTATAGGGAAGTGCCTCTGTTTGTTGGCTAGGGCATTAGAGTGGGATACACTTCCACTGACTTTCTCCTGGGCTTTGGATAAGTCACATCCACATTATTCTGAATTACAGATATAACTGAACTTAACTTCCTTTTCTGATATCAGTAAATAGAAAATGCTATGTAGTTGTTTAGTGTTATTTTTAGATTTTAATCTTGAACCTCCTTGAAAATAGTGTCATGTTGTATGTACCATATTACAAAGTCTGGATATTTTTTGGAAAGTCTCACAACATTTTATCTAGAATTTTAATAAAGTGGGTAGATAGAATGATTGTAGATATAAGAAGATTATGGTTTTGATTTTTCTGTCCTTCTTTTCCCTGAAAAAATCTAGTTGAATTTGGAAATCAGGTAAGAAGACAATTATGATCAACATTTATACAATAGAGATCCTGTGCATTACAGCTGGAACACTAGCAGCGAGACTTTTGAAAGTTCTCTTTCACGTTATATTTAAGCCAATGGCTTGTACCTTGATCGGCTTGGGTTTGGCTCTGCCAGAGACATTCTGTATGAGTTTTGACAAATGGTTTTGTTAATATTTGCATGTGTTACACATTTTACATCTGTAAAATTGTGACAAAGATGGTTGGTTTTTTTTCTATTTGGTTTACAACCCTTGTACTGCAGCACACAGTGCTTGTAAATAAGAGATATACTTGTAAAAGACACTCTTCTGAACTAAAATAGTGCAAGTAAGTATAATAATGTAATTTCAGGAACCTAGTTTCTACCAGACCAGGAGGCAGGGGTGATTGTAAAAGACTTCTCCTTGAAAAGAACAATCATAACAGCAATAAACCATAACATATATGTTACAGGTTTCACAGAGTTTTTGCTCTTTAGAGATATTTTTGTGGGAAGTTTCTCATATTGTATTTCATCTATACAGCTTATCTGTCACTAATTGAGATGTAGAAATGTAGAATATCAGGCTGTTCAATAACTAATTCTAGATTAGTACATGTTTTGCTAGAGGAAAATTTCTCCGTAACCATGAATTCTTGAACAATTTACATGGAAAACCAAGAATTTTTTTGTAGAATAAACATAAATAATTGCTGTTGTGAATGTCCTTTAGGCTACTACTAAAGAAACTTCAAAAACAATTGCCCCTGCGTCTTTGATGCTGGCCCTAATGTAGTCGTAGAAGATCAGTGTAAATGAGCACTAGGAATATTTTGTAGGCCAGGATGAAGAAAATCAATAAGAAATTAATCTACACTACTGTCCTTTCCCTCAAAATGAGCCAACGGCTAGAAAAAAAAATTGAATTGTTCACTCTGATGTGCTGGATTCCTGGGAAAGATATATTGAAAGCTAACAACAAAGTATAGATGCAAGATAATCTCTATATCTCCACATTAACAACTTAGTAATGTGGTTCACTAAGTAACGACAAGTAGGGTTTCACTTGCAATTGCTAACACTGTGTTTATGCAAATGAACATGTACAATATTTGGTATGCACCTCATAATATAAAATGCAGAAGAGGTTTGTATATTGTTCCTTTTGTGTCCTTCATTGTCTTCATAATTTCTTTGGCCTTAGTACCCAAATTTCCTTTTAAATAACTGTCATTTGCCTTCTAATATACACTAAGCATTTGATTTGCTATTGCATTAGACAGTTTTAAGTTGGAGTAACACTGCTGAAATCAATGGTGGTGTTGCGTCTGAGAAAATGGAAGTCACTCAGAAGTAACTCAGACTGCTACTTTTAGCAGTTTTACTTTGAACTTTTGTCCAGCTTGAATTGTGTGTGATAGGAGTGTGGAGGAAGAACAGCCATCAAAATACAACAAGGATAGATGTGGTAGGAGCGACCTCCCACATTTTGTGTTCAAATAATGAAATTAATGGCTTTTTTCCAATTCAAATGAGCACAGTCAGAATTAGTCTTTATTATCCAGAGAAAAAATAAATGGTGAATCATAGCCTCATATCCCAGAGTGTTTGTTATATAATACTTGCTGAATTTCACTTGCATGTGTTATGCATATATTTATTATGCTGAAAGATGATTACCCAATTTCTTCTAAAGTCTTTGAAGGCACTGTGCCAGCCCTTCCTAAAGTTTGCAAGAATACTGGTTTTGACAGTCAGGAGAGTTTGAGATTTCTGTATTAATCACGTCTGTTTACACAAAAATGAGCTTTATATCATTTGTGTATTCCTATTATATGTATTTTAGAAATTACACAGTAATTACAGCAATTGCTTAAGCTGCATGTGGTGTCTAATTTAATTTAATAAGAGGCAGCTACATCTTTTTTTCACGTATCGTAAAACTAGATGTGTGAGAGTGAAGTCATGACGAACTGTTAGTACACATAGAATTATAAAAATATTATTCATCTACTTAATGATAATTATTTATATAGTTAAGAAATATTGGTATGTTTGTCTCCCTACATAATGTGCAATGTGAATGATTACTACTTCTTACTTTGTTACTTTATACAAAGAAATGCATGTTACCATTTTCTTCTGTATAGGTCATAGCCTTTAACAGTTTTAGTTCGGTAATATTAGCTCTAGTCTGTGGTAATGCATTTTAGTAAGACAAAAGGGATGGCCATTTATCAGACTTGACAAGTGGTGGCTGAAAAACAACTTTCCTGTAATGCAGACGCTTTCCTGAATGTTTAAGTGCTGATGGTTTGAACATTACAGCTCACCAAATTTTAATTGATTTGAGGTTCACTGATTCACTTACCTCTAAGTAAGTGCTAGAACACAGTGGTTTTATTTTCTTTTAGTTGTCTATCCAGATGGATTTACAGTCAAGTATTTGATCCTCTAATGCCCTACAGTTACCCCAGAAATGTACATCCTGCTTAAATATGTAAAGTCATTCTCTAAGTTAGCGATACATGATCTATACATTCAAGAACACTGTTTTTAGCTGTGTGTGAGGTACACGAAGCATAAATATTGCTTAGGGAGGGAAGTATGTGAATAGTGAGACATCACTTTTCTCAAGGCTTGATTGCATGGGTTAGAAGCATAGGTTTTATAGCTAGACAGTTGCAGAATAAGGATGAGATTTTAGACTCTCGCTCATGGTTGAGCTAAGGCAGCCTGATTCTGTCTAATTATTGCCAAAAGTTTGACCAGCAATCTGACCAATATTGCCATTTTCCACTCATCCCTCATAGACCTTATTCGTGAGTTTGTGAAGGGATCATGGCAACTTGTACCTATGTCCTTTAGTTCCTGCACAAGGAAGTCAAATTTCTGGTTCTTTTTTTGAAAGTTTTCTGATTTTAATGCACACAAATCCCTCAAATATTTTATTTTTTCAGCTTCTAGGGTTTTGTCTCACCTTGACTTCAAGACATATAGTCATTCCTTCCTTTTTCTTAACTTCAAGGAGAAATGAGAATAAAAGCTGTTCTGTGCTCCATGACTAAATAGGAAGCATTGCAGTGACAAATATGTCATGATCAAAAATGTGAGCAAAAAATATATTTTGTTTTCTGTTTCAGACCAATCAGTCAAAAATGCTATGCTTTCTTCAACATCATCAATGAAGGATGAAAAACCATACAGAATATTTTTTTTTTTTGTAAATTCTCAAAGATTTTCCTTATATGCCATCACTTATGATTGAAAAAGACATTTTGTGTAAATTTCTCTGTTTAGATTGGAGTAATCTATAAGGGTTTTTCTCGGGGTTTCCAGAACTTTTTCCACCATGAGACACCTCAGAGTCAGTAATAGGCATGTGGGCAATAAGTGAGGGGACTATAGACTCGCTTCTTTCGTTTAGACTGTCAGGAGAAGACTGACTTTGTCATAAAAGAAACCAGATAATGGATATATGAACAATTAGTAGAAAAGGTGATATAATAGGGGTTTAGAAACTGGTAGAAGAAACAGATTCAAATAGGAATAGATAAGAAGTACTTATTTTATTATGGCTTTTGATAGCTACTTTCTGGAGAACAGTGCAATCTTGTCTTCCTCTCCAGATAGTCAAAGGATGATATATGCATAAAGATCAGGCATTTACATACAGAACTCTTAAACTGATAAGTAAAAATGGCTAAAATGCTGAGTACTCAACGTAAAACTGTAAATGAGACATTTAATTTCTCCTGCAATGCAGGAAACATTTTCCAGCTGCATAAAGACATTGCTTTTCTTAACAGAGCTGCTTTAGATATTTCCATCTGCTTTAATAGAATTACACTGCTTAGTGAGTTAATGTTTGCATTCATTACATTTATCATTAATGGAGCCAAACAATACAGCATATATATATGTACACACACATATATAATGGAATAGGCAAGCTGTAATAAGTTTGCTACTCCTCTGCAAGCTAAAACATATGCATTTGAGATATGAGAAAAATCCCTTCATATTCTTATTTTCCTGTGTATTAACATACTTTGTCTTGAATTTTAGTGTGTTTTTAACAGCAGCACATTGAGTGCAAGAGTCCTGAGTTAAACACTGTACTAAAATTCACACAGGACTGGAGTGGTTAAACAGTGAACTTCATGATACAATATCATAATTAAAGGATATTTGATGTGTATCTACCACTGGAGAAGGGGCCAGGACAGGCAGTTTCAGCATTCCTGGTCCTTCAGCAAGTGGCTCAGGGGTGAGTTGAATCTCTGTAATGTGGAGATGGCTCACAACTGGAAGCTCAGATAGTAGGATTATTAATATGGTGTTGATTCTTACTAAATTACCATACAATGTGGTTTTCACTTTTTTATACATGAAACATACCAAAGAGAAGAATAAATAAATGATGGGGAAAAAAAAGTATGATTTATTACAGCTAAAAGATTTTGCTTATTTTCCAAACTGTCAGAATGGTGTATGAATAGAGTGAAACAGTTTGAATATATAAATATATGTTTAAAGATCTATTTCAAAATGTCTCTTTTTGAGCTACCTGATCTAGCTCAATCCTTGACCATCCATTTTAGGTAAGTAACTAAAATATATTAAAAAATAGAATGAGATTCAGTGATGTAAATATGGGCATTTTACAATTACTCGATTTCAGGAGGAAAAAAAAACATGTAGTAACCAATATAGTTTCTTTACACTATATGGAATCTAAACTCCAATGGAAAGGAGTTTCTGATAAATTCTTCTTTACCTTTATACTCACTTCTTGCTTTAGACTTTAAAATGGCAGGGAGGCTAGTTGTGCTCAAAGTTATTTCATATTTATGGTTTGTGCTATTACATACTGTGTTTTAAACTTACATGAGAGAATTGCCACAATAACACAAGTCTGGGTTAGTAATGGGCTTATGCATGTGTTTTACTAACCGAACTGTGATTTTCTATTACATATAATGGTAATATATTAACTTGTAGATATTTTATTCTGCTTTGAATGTTTGTGTATGGGCATATATATATGTATATGTATATGTGTATATATATATACATATATATGTTATATGTACATGTATATGTAATATACAGATACGTACTGTTTATATTTTTCATGTATATATATATTTACCTATACACATGCCTAGCTATAATATAGTTTGCATTCTTAATATGGAGATGCATTATTATTCATAGTAGGACAAGTCATCAGTTCCTCACTGAGGCAAATTTTTACTGAGTAAAGTCTGACTTACTGAGACTTTACTCTGAAAATTGTCATATGTAGTTAGACCTTAAGATTCTTTAAAAAATGTAAAAGTCAGCAACTGAATGATGGAATGAGAAAAATGTTAAGGTTGCTGTCTAAGTTTTATTCCCTTTTATATATTTGAAATTATTTTCTTCAGTTCTTGAGAAAACAGATTGTCTAAGTTAATTTCATATACTAGAAGCTCATAAGAGGAGTTATTAACACTTTATTTTGAGAAAGATGATAACACCAAATTCAGATTTTTCAACAGGGATGATATCCTGCTATATTATTCAAGCTGATTTAATGAGCTCCAACACTACTTTTCATGCCAAGACTTGAGTTCAGATTCTGTTTCATCTGTGAGAGCTGGTAATGTGTATAATGATTAAAGCACTGTAAATAAATTTCATACCCCAGGTTTTCTTTTTAGTGATAACAATATCAAATATTGCACTAAGAGGAATGCCAGGTCAGCTCTTAGCAGCCTGGATGAAAGCTCCCCAGCAAGCTCCCCTTTGCATGACCTTTCAGAAGCCAGTAGATTTCTTATAGCTTTTTATATACCTATATTCTATAAGTCAAATTGTTAAGATATATACAAAAAAAAAAAAAACCAAGAAAGAATTTAGTCTAGTCTCTTAAAAAGAAGTTGGAAGACTAACACATCTTTTCTTCCAAACCATAACTAGTCCAAAATATTGTGTTTTGAGTTGTTCACTAAAACCAAAAGGAACTACAGTCTGTCCTGGTTTTGGCTGGGATGGAGATAATTTTCTTACCAGTAGTTGCCGTGTTGGATTTAGGATGGGATTTGGTATCTGAAGAATGTTGATAATACACTGATGTTATTAGTGTTGCTGAGAAATCAAAGACTTTTCCCAGCTACAGTTGACCCAAACTGGCCAAAAGATGTATTCCATACCATAGGTGTCATGCTCAGTATATAAGTGGGGTTGTCCAATGGACAGCTCTCTCTCTCTCTTGGGAAGTCACTGGTCATTGGGCAGTGAGAAATTGTGCATTGTTCAGATTGCTTATTATCCTTATTGTTTATTATTATTCATTATTCATATATATTAGTAATATTATATTTTCCCTCACTGTCCTAGTAAACTGTATTTATCTCAACCCACGAGTTTTCCTTTCTTCCTGATTATCTCCCCCATGCCACCTGGGAGGAGGGAGGATGAGTGAGCAGCTGTGTGGTACTTAGTTGCTGGCTAGAGTTAAACCATGACGAGTCTCATGCAAATAAAATTTGCCAACGTTTTGTGTGTGACAATAACTCCTAGCATTTCTTCCTCCATAACTAAATCTTAATCCTTGGGTGAGTCATGCATCATATGGGGTTTAAAATGAAGCAACAAGGTCTCTTCTCTCACCAGACTGTGAAAAGCCTCAGGAAATTGATGCACATTCTTATATGCACTTCCTGCTATTCACCTGACATGCCTTCCTAGTAGGATGAGGAGATCCTAACTGTACAACTTTTGATTAACTGTTTAATTTTGAACCCCTTTTGAGGATGTCTTTGTTCATTTGCAGATTTCATATACACAGCCTGAGCCCTTCTTCTGTACTATTCCTCCCTCATTGTGTCTTTTAGGGGTCAGGCTGTTCCTTTCCATGACACTGCTAACAGTTTTTTTCACGGGAAAACTGGCTGTCGTAGCTCTGCAGTGTTATCAAAGATTAGAATGTCATGCGAAAAGGGTATGATTTGTGCTTATGGTTTTAGCTTTGTCTTGAGATCTGACTGAATTGTTTAGATGCTGTTCACTTAGCTGAGAAACCTTTTTTGAGTCCCTATTTGGAGACTAGATATTTCTACAGAACCATGCATTATCTGGTAACAGTTGTGCTGCTTGTTTAGTAAACTCCACCTGCTTGATGATACAGGCAAAAAAGCTATGTGTTTGACTTACTCAAACATAGAGTTAAAGTGATATTCTAAAAAAAAAATACTGACATAAAACCCCTTTGATTAGATAATTATGTTTCCTCTTTGAGCCACATTTATTCTGTGTTGTTTGGTAGTGAAAAGAGGAAGACCTCAGGAAGCCTGGCAAAGTTCCTTCCAGAGTTCTATTTTTTGCATCCTCAGTTTATTTAATTCCCTGGTACAAATCAGAAATTTCCTATGTATCTAGCAATAGAAAGCTGAGGAAGAGGATCTAGTCACATCAACAGCTGGCAAGGGACCCTTCCCCGGGCTGGCCATCCAAGAGACCACTTGGAGTGCACAAGGGAAAAATTCTAGTGATGCTACAGAAGCATCACCAGAAGACAATTGACTGGCACTTTTCCCACACACTTTTCTTTTTCAAATATGAAGATATCTCCATGACCTATGTTATTGTTACACACCTAAGACATCTGTACAGGAAGTAGGAGAGGAGCTGAATTTGCTAGTTGTGTAGTATATCTCAGAACATTTATGTTCCCAGAGCCAATTGCTCCATGCCAAATAAGTAGTGTAAAAAAGCCAATTTATGGGCAAACCGACCCTTTGATTCTTCTTAAATACTGGAATGAGGTCCTTCGTGACACATATAATTTCCATTGATTCCACTCTGGGCTTGGTGTTAGCATTGATCTTGCATTTTATCTTTGATGTACAATGAGCCCCTACATCATGCTACCAAGAAAAGGAATAATTTTTAGGTTTTAATTAGCTACTGAAGTTTGATAGAGTTTCCATTAGAAATTAGTGACAAAGACTCCAATCTGATCTCTGCCTGAATTAAATAATTTTTTCTCTAAAGCAGCTGTCAAAGCAGGGGAAGGTTTGCATAGTCTGGAGAGTTTCCTTGAAGTTAGCTTGTACTAGGTCAAATTCTCTGTAATGAAAATTAAATGTTAGTTTAGCTAACTTCACTCAAGTAGGCTTCTTTGCCATTCTCCATTTTGAAGTGGAACAACCAGGTACTGTAAACCTCAAACAGGGCCATCTCTAGTCTCTCATTTTGATAAATCAGTGTTAGGATTTAAAATTCTACTTAGTAAGGTGGGAATTAACATAGACATAATGAAGAAGCTGTTGAAAATAACTAAGATATAATAGATGAATATAATAGGTAAAAAAAAAAAACAAACAAGAAGTTACTAAGAAAGATTTGTTTAGGCAGAAGTGTGAAAAGAGTGAAAATCTTATTTTCAGAAGAATAGAAGTAGTCTCTAGGTCTGGGATGAAACAGTTTCACTGACAACAGTCCTATTAGGCAGCAGTCTCACTCATTCTGTCTTTAGCTGAATATACCACTAAATGTCAGCATCCCCAGCTGAGATGACAGCTTGACTTTGGGTGGGTAGACACTTTATGTTTCTATCACAATTTTTTCTCACTGTTCAGCTACACCTCCAGAGATAAATTTTTGAAAAGCGAAGAACAAAACATAAGCATTTTTTACTAAGAGGTTAGATTTGTTTTTATACGCTAAAAAAAATGCTAGGAAAATGCATATGCTTGCAAAAATCATTACCATTTGGTAGAAAACATACACTTTTCATCTCTTTGGATGAGCTACTTTTATTTATTTTGAGGTGCTCTATATATTTCAGAGAAGTAAGAGACTACAGGAGAGCAGGCCAAGGTTAGGCATGGACAGGCCAGGCTGGATGGCCAGGAGCAACCTGATCTAGTCAGGGATGTCCCTGCTCCTTGCAGGGGGGTTGGACTGGATGACCTTTGAAGGTCCCTTCCAACCCTAACCATTCTATGATTCTATGATTAAAGGCCACTGTTTTCACAAGGTTGGTTCTCTGGTGAGTACCAGATACGTACATTGATTAATCCTGGGTAGTTGTTTTGTTTTGTTTTTTACATCATACATTTGTATTATTCTTTCTATTTATATAACTATTAATTTTTGTACTGTTTTCTTTTTCATATCCTTCTTATTTTTATGGGAGAAGAGCTATGAGAATTTTAGAAGTGTGCCAAATGAAATAATTACAAGAAATGTAATTTCTTGTAGATAATTTCCCTTTTTTGTATTGTCATTGTTTATCCAGAGTATAGAAGAAATAACATTGTTCTACATAAATGTAATGAAGCTGGTAAGTATACACCATTTAATACAGCAGACAGTGTTTCAGGACAAGCAGTTATAAAGTAGCAGGCATGTGTAATACAGCATAATTTCAGAATTAGATTAGGAGATTGGAAATCAGATTTTCTATGCTGTGACTGTTGTCTTTCTAGGAGATACTGGACAAATCACTTGCTTAATTCTGCAAGTTAACAAACTCTGGTAATATATTTTATTGAAACAATACTTTGATAGTTTACTCTCTCTTGAAAGCTCTATATAATTATTTGAGCTCTTAAGATGAAAGTCTTGCCCCACTCCCAAGTTTAGGAAGAGAATAATTCTCTCTCTCAAAAATGGCTAGTGATTATTCTTGTGCTCTTGAAGAAGTCTGGTTTTCATGAAAACTTACCCTTTCTATGAATCTTATTTTCTATAAATTTAGCACATTTTTCTGACTAAACAAGGGTGCATTAGTATAATAGTCATGTACAGGAAAAAACACTATTTATCCCTTATGCCTCTGCATTTCACAAACTGTAATAGTAGCATTGCACTGTTTATACTTTTGCATGCTGATGGATGAGTCAGCCAACTTTGTGTGGATTAGACTTGTAGGATGGCATTCATAATTTTGGAGGCCAAACCAGCCTCCAGTTAACAAATAAGCTATTAAAAGCGTGAAAGCTGGCCTGAAAGTAGGTGTTACTACTGGTAGACAGTGGGGAAAACACATGCATTTTTCAGTGTGTTTCTTTTGTCTGAATTATAGTGTATGATGTGATATTTGACCTCTTCTGTTAATTCAGTTTTGTGTAATGGCCGCCTTCTCTTTACTATATTCAACAATAAAGTAATCTGCAAAGGGCAGGAAGATTAATACTATATATCCTATTCCTAGCACTGGACTCAGATGAAAGAAAATGGGTACAGACTTTACAGATTCTGACAAGGAAGGAACTTTGCATTGTCCTTGCCAGTAATTAGGTAGAAGGCTGCTCCTACTTTGACTGTCTGTTGCTTAGTGATGGTAATGATAGCTGGTTAAAAATAATGAAAGTATTTTGCAATGGTAGTTTACATTCTTGGTCCTATTTTTGCATAAGTGGGAATTGTGACAAGTTGTAGCTCTTGTAGGAATAAGTGACACTTGAGAAATGAGAGCAGCTCTGAAAAAGTCTGTTTGCGATAAGTAGCCTATTGAAGGTAGGATGGATGATCAGGTTGTATCACAAAAGTTGTGTTCATGCTGGATAGTCAAAAGAGTGAAGGAAACTGTTACTGTATCTGGGACTTTGGAGCTTAAAAAAAAAAAAGCTAAAGAATTAAAAATTTGGTATTAGCTAAAATCTTGATTTCTTTGTTTAGTGGTTTGGAATTTACTCCAAGTTTACTTGGAATTTTTCCCAAAGGAAAACTAGAGGCAAGAACCTCATCTGATATAAACTGGCATAGCTCCACTGAAGTCAAACAGAAACGGTGTTTGAATCATAGAACAGAATCATAGAATAGTTAGAGTTGGAAGGGACCTATAAAGGTCACCTAGTCCAATCCCTCTGCAAGAAGCAGGGACATCTGAAACTAGATCAGGTTGCTCAGAGCCCTGTCCAACCTGGCCTTGAATGTTTCCAGGGATGGGGCATCTACCACATCTCTGGGCAACTGAGGAGATGATCGCTGTTTTCAGAATGGAGACTGGTTCTTATTCTTATCATTTCTCCTTCAAAGCATTTCCAAACATTAAATAAAGTTCCTCCTTTAGGTATGTTGTGGTTTATCCCTATTCACCGCAGTTTCTTGCTCAGTCTCCCCGTCCCCAGCGGGATGGGGGAAAGAATTGGGAAGAAAGAAAAACTCGTGGGTTGAGATGAAAACAGTTTACTACAACAGCAGAGGAAAATTATAATGATGACAGAATATAAGGATACTAAAATATACAAAATGAACGATGCATTTCTCACTGCCCAATGTCCCAATGACCGATACAGTCTGTCCCGAGTAGCGATGACAGAAATGAAAAACTGAGCAGCAACAAAGGAGAGAGATTGAGAGAGACGTGCCCTCCCCAGCCATCCCCCCACTTACATACTGAGCATGACGTTTATGGCATAGAATACTTTCTTTGGCCAGCTTGGGCCGTACCCCTCTCAGCTTTCTGCACCTGCGCATTAGTGAGACCTGGAAAGCTGGACAGTGTCCTTGTCTCATTAGCAACAACACATATCATCTGTGTATTTATCAACATTCTTCATATCTGAAATAAAAACCACTTTGGCTACTGAGAGGAAAATTAACTCCATCCCTGAAGGAACCAGGACAAGGTATTTTGGAGTGTATTGGCGAGAAGTATGCAGATATATCACCCTGTGTATTGGAATTCAAATGCCTAACTCATTTATTACTTAAAGTATTTTCTGGTCCAAAAAGGGAGAGAGGGCTCCAATTTTCTGTGCTGATGGCAGAAGTACTGTACAGAGGAGTCTAGTATATCTATTAATCTCATCCAGAGAAGCAGACAGTGAAGAGGTTCAATTCCATGACAGCCTAACCATTAACAGCATCCCAAACTTGATTTTATTTCTTCACTTTTTCGGGCTGAAAACACTGTGGCTAAGATTTATTATGTCATTGTCGTCTCTGTCTTTCCTCTGTCTCATCTGTATTCTTTACAGAGCCTATAAACATGGGCTGTCAGCAAGCTAAACCTGTCAGATTTCCACTTCCCCCCTCCTCTGTCTGCTACTATGCTGCCCAAGAAACAGCCCTGCATGCTGCACCCTCAGTATGATTCTCATCATCAGATTTCATTCATCACTGTGACTCCAAACTCAGCGCAACATATTAGAAAAAAGGTCAGGGATATGAAAGGAAAAGAGAGATAAACAGCTACGCAGAGGAAGCAGTTGAGCTACAGGAGACATGGGAGGTAAGATCAGAGCCAATTTCTCTGCCAGCAGCTGAACTGGGCATCAACTACTTCCTGTACAAGTTTTAAGTGTTTTAATCTGGAGGGTTGTGTAGGGGTTTCCTGCAGCTCCTGGTTTATTTCCCAGCACAGAAGTATAGTGAAAGGGTAGAAAACCTTAGTTAAAGACGGAAAGGTTATAAAACTTTTTACAGCTGGAGTAAAGATGACAGATTGGTTGCTGAGCGACTAGAAACCTGATAGCATGCAAGATTTGGACTCAAGAGTTCAATAAATGTCCTTACCATGATGAAAAAAACAAGTCCTATGTTGACTTTATGAGCCAAACTTTAAGAAGCTTTTGATTCTATGATTGGGGATGGGGGGAATTTTGTATGGAAGAAAAAGAAATTATTTGATATGAAGCAGTAATATTCCTTTAAGTGGGATCTGCTTCTTCCTATGTGCTGTACTGTCAGTGTAGTTAAGTAGAATTTATGTTAAAAAATATTTTTTCTTAATGATATTGGTTCTCCATTCTCCTCACTGCTGCTTTGGCCGTTTATCACTGAGCAGGTTTGTGTTCTTGGTCAGGAATTACGGTTTTTGCCTTTATGTTTTTTTTTTTTTTCAGGCTCTTGACACTTTTCGTCATAAATAGAAAATAGCTGTTAACTCTTTCCTTCTTTGCATTTTGAAAATCTATATTTGAAATATTGATGCAATATCATGCTAGTAATCTATTTCTCTCACCAAATTATGGAAATAAGAGAAACTGCTGAGTCTAAACTAGATAACTTGCGAAATTCCACTCAGAAGAGTTTGATACAAAGAAATCAGCTTGTGCAACCATAATAGTTTTTTTTCCACAAGTGGTAGTCAGCTTATAAGGATTTTAGTTTTATTTATGTATGTAATAATTGGTTAAGAATTTGATATGAACTCTGATTATATCATGTTGCCCAGCAAGTGTGATGATTTTGGTCAAAGAGTTGAGGATATAAGTATCTTTATTGACTATTAATCTTTTTTAAAAGTAATTCTGACTGTGCTTTATGTGAGCACAGATTGTTTATGTCCTAAACTTACTTAATATACTTCAGTCTTGCTGATGCTAAAAGCTTGTTTTAATGCTTTATGTGTTATTTAACCTAAATAGAGAAGACAAGTAAACTGATTATTCAATAAATCAATTAATTAAAGAAGATACAGTAAAGGGCCCCTAGTGAAATTATCAGGCTAATGATAAAACCAAAAGCGTACAGTAATTTAGAAGGGAAATGGCAGTTTCATGGAGTGTGGTTCCCACGATGTCCACTAAATGCATTATTTTGGATGCAACCTCTGAATCTGATAATCCTTGTGCCACATGCTGTTGAAAGGTGAGAAGGAATACTATGCTACATTTTCAATCTATTTCTCATTTATTTAGAATCATAGAATCATAGAATGGTTAGGGTTGGAAGGGACCTTCAAAGGTCATCTAGTCCAACCCCCCTGCTAGGAGCAGGGACATCCCCCACTAGATCAGGTTGCTCAGAGCCTCATCCAGCCTGGCCTTGAATGTTTCCAGGGATGGGGCATCCACCACCTCTCTGGGCAACCTGTTCCAGTGTTGGAGAGTCCACAACTCTCATTGTGAAAAATTTTTTCCTAATATCTAGTCTAAATCTACCTCCCTCTATTTTTAAACCATTACCCCTAGTCCTATCACAACAGGCCCTACTGAACAGCCTCTCCCCATCTTTCTTGTAGGCCCCATTGAGGTACTGGAAGACCGCTATCAGGTCTCCCCGGAGCCTCCTCTTCTCCAGGCTGAACAGCCCCAACTCTCTCAGCCTGCCCTCATAAGAGAGGTGCTCCAGCCCTTTGATCATTTTCATGGCCCTCCTCTGGACCTTCTCCAACTGGTCCATGTCCTTCTTGTGCTGGGGGCTCCAGAACTGGACACAGTACTCCAGGTGGGGTCTCACCAGGGCAGAGTAGAGGGGGAGAATCACCTCCCTCAACCTGCTGGCCACACTTCTTTTGATGCAACCCAGGATGTGGTTGGCCTTCTGGGCAGGAAGGGCACATTACCGGCTCATGTTGAGCTTCTCGTCCACCAACACTCCCAAGTCCTTCTCCTCAGAGCTGCTCTCAATCCATTCCCCGCCCAGCCTGTATTTGTGCCTGGGATTGCCATGACCCAGGTGCAGGACTTTGCACTTGGCCTGGTTGAACTTCATGAGGTTGGCAAGGGCCCACCTCTCCGGCCTGTGACCCACCTCTCCTTTTCCTGACAAAAGCCTACTAAAGCTGTGCTTAGTTGATCTCAGACCTGCATTATATACCGGTAATCTCTGCTATGATGCTGTTTCTGCAAGTTTGTGTGCATTTTCCCAGCAGTCACTTACTGTATGAAACAAGGAAATGACAGTCAATTAGCACTTGTTTCCATGAGCTCTTATGTCATGAGATCCTCCTTAACAGTAGGCCATTTCAAGGATACATTCAATACATCTTTTATTCTGGCAGTCCTTTTGGAGAGCAAAAGTGCTGTCTTCTGTATTCCCAGCATTGGTTGCTTGAGCAAGATTTGGAAGATCAATGATGCGTTGTACCACCTTGTTCAAAAGGCCAGTCTGAGCTCTGGAAGGCGAATGTAGAGCAATGGCTACTAATGCAGACTGGAACCAGTTAATCATAGCTCCAGCTTCTGGCTGTGGAGCCTCTCTTCTAGTAGCCAAAAAGCTTTCCAAAAGTGCTTCACTTTTTCCTTCATTTAATTGCCTGTTTCAATTATTTGAGCTTGCCAGCAGCTAGGATTGGCTAGAAGATATATTACTGGGAGATCGGAACACCTCATCCTCTGTTGAGAGGTGAGCTGTGCTTTAACTCTCTCCTGCCTCTTTCTTTTCCCTTCAGCAGGAGGAATTCCCACTCCAGTTTCAATCTGCTTTCACCACCAATTGTGAGGCCTGTAGATTTGATTGGAGTTGCAAGTTCCTGAAGCTATCTTACATCACTATAACAGCTTGTTCTGTGCTTACAGCTGCTAAAGGAACCTCTATAATTTTCTGGATGCAGCAGCCTCTGCAGCATCCTTGGAATTGCCAGGTGTGATCACATCACCAGTATATCTTACCCAGC